>JAMPIV010010069.1:0-291121 GCA_024509875.1 Oreohelix idahoensis | reverse complement strand
ACCAGCGTTTTTAAATTCCATGCTTTTTCTTCTTTAATAAATTTTTTACAACATTTTATTAATGCGCCTGTTCACGACCTTTTCAATCCCATATTTGGTATTTTGAGCTCTTTACTATTAATCTCTATGTATGACTTAATGAAGAAACAAGAGATTGGAGAGCTAGGAGATTGCTTAGACCAGGACATAAGTTGAGGTGAGGGCTTGGAGAGTGAGATCCATTTGAATATAAAATCTTCTTCCAGGTTGTCTCAAGTCCATATCCTATGTACACCTTATCTAAGGAGTGTAATCTATAATCTCTGTTTAGTCCACTATCCCTTCGTCGTATTTCACTACTGTTGTCCAAACTCGGACAAATACTCTGACACTCTAACTCAAACCTCGACAATTGGATCAAACAACGAAAATAAGAAATATTCAACTCAAATGTAGTGAAGTCAGTTCCTATTGTATGGTTCGGAGGTCCATTAGAGGGAACAACAAAAGAACAATTTACCAAAAGCTACAGACTGAACATTCATTAAAGGGGTGCTTGGCGTAGAATTGTGGGATTAAAAATGGGTATGACAAGGTTACCACGTGGAACATGATGACAAGAAACTAGACACAAGTGCCAGTGGAGCCAAGAGATGAGGAAGATGGACGAATGGCGATGGATAGGGACACACACTGAGGGAACCATGTTGGATAGCAATTACAAGGCCAGTCCTTGTTCTGGTAACGCCCAGTCTCCTTGGCAAGATGAGGTGGGTGCAAAGCTAAGCGGCCTAAGGAGTGGAAAGGTAGACCAGATACGTTACATGGGAGAAGAGGAGTTGGAGGACAAGAGGTTGAAATATGAATGAGGAGAACTTGGGTAAGGAACTTGAGATGATTGGCACGTGACAGGGAGGGACTTTGGCATGTGATTTGTTGAAGAACGGCCTATGCCTCCTTTGGGAGTGAGAGGGTTATGAATGAATTGATATGGACGTCCGCAGTGAAGTAACTCGTCAGAAATCAGCAGTAGCAACAGAGCCCGGAAACTAGTTTTAGGAACAACCCAGTTCAGTGCAAGGGAGAGGGACGGGGTATCATATCCAGTTTGTCAGTATTTCAAGTCACACTCTATACTAGCAAACAAGTTGGTGGCACTCACAATCACAACGTGCTGCTAGTTAGATCTTGGATAACGAAGATGTGGCTGAGGTGGATGACCCTGTTGTGGGGGCGCTGAGTTCGTCACAACCAGGAACGAGTACAGTCACTAGTGGTATACCTACTTACAACATAGAGTTGAGCCCTGTCACCAATAAGAAAGCCTCGCTACACCTTTTACAGGGGGCATCTTAAGGAAATGCCATGCAACCTTTACAGCATCTTAAGAAGTCACGTGCACCCTTTATAGCATCTTAAGAAGTCTCACGCACGCCATTTACTTGCATCTTCTGAACTGTCCACGCACCCTTTTATAGGCATCTTGAAGAAGCTCTTCACACACCTTTGACAGAGATATTAAGAGGACCCTTGCCAACCCTGCTAACAACTTCTTAAGATTGTCACGCACCCCTTACAGCATTTTTCTTTAGAAAAGCCTTGAACCCTTTACAGCATCATTAAGATGTTCACGCAACCCCTTATATTGCATCTTAAGAGGCCTCGCGTCCTAACTCGCTAACTATGACAGAAGTGAGTTAAAATTAAAGAGGTTTGTGAAACAAAATATTATCGGTTTTGAGAATGTATTATTCATCTAAATTGTGAAGACAGGTTCGGTATATGATTCTGATTCACGTATGTGAGTCTAATCTGTTTTGTGCAAACTGTACATTTCAGTTCTGTCTATAATAATATTGTGTTTATGATTACATTCGGCTTCTAAAACAACTGTCGGGTCTCGCAGCCCCCAGGAGGTGCATGCACCCCCTGGTTGAGAAGCACTGCATTACACACATTCACTTGCCAAATGGCACTGAGCCAAAAAACCAGCTCCAAAATCAAGATGGTCTCAACATTACATCCCCCCACAGTTTGACAGTGAAGATTTGTTTTTTTCTTCCTTTTATCTATCATTTGCCTATTCTGCATTCTGACCCTCAGGATACTCGGTGGGTGTCCTGTGATGCTGCTTTTGGTGGTTGATAATCACAGGGACAGGAAGTTTAGAGACATTCTAGTTTGGCAGCCGCTTGCTGATAGACCATAACCTTACACAATTTGGCACTAAGGCCTGTCACTGACATAGATGTATTTGTGTTCAAAATGCAAACAGTTTCATCTTTGAAAGGCACCTTGGTCATTAGGGAGGCTTACTTGTGAACCCAGGAATCTCATCTATGCTACAGTTTGCAAAAGAAGTATTACTTATGAGGAAACAGGCAGGCATTTATCCTAGATTTTGGGAACCTTTGACAGGCTCAAGGCTAATAAACCTGTTCCTGATCACTTTAGTGGTCCTAATTTGGAACTTCTGAAAACCTTTTGAGAACTGCCAGATTTGTTAATGGTTTGTCTTTCCCCTATTAAGTACCTATCTTCATCACAGTTCCGTCCCCCATTTTTTCCATGGGTTTACTGTGTCATTTTCTCATAGCCAATTTATATTTTTCATTTTTGTTTTCAATCATGTCTGACTGACAAAGAGTAATCCCATATTTCCAGTGTATTATTCACAGGTAAAACTAAATCCAATAGTGTTTTCCATGTTTTTCGTTTTTCTTTTTTTTTTAAATTTTAATAAGCAGGTCATTCTATTCATAACATGCACGCACAAATGACTGCACTATAGATCAAATACTAGTGGCCCATAAAATGTTAACCTAAATTATGCCAGGCAGCAAATGAAAGGCAAATGAAGTATAACTTACAATAAGAGTAGTGGTAGGGATATCTATAAGTACATCCTCCATGAAACAAACTCCATAGTGAGATAAGAGCAATGGCTTACCCATCACTTTGTCTGAAATACAAAGTGCATAAAATAAAGCAAAACAAATGCAACAAAAAATGCTAATGACAAATAATATTTTCACCTTTTTTTTTTTAATCATCAGGTCTAATAACCGCACGTGAACGACCACATTATCTTCTGCCACCATCCTGTATCTACCGCTTGTACCATGAAGCTGTCTTTTATCTACAGCACATATTGAAGCCTGGTGTGCTGTCACGTTTTCTTTTAGCTGTCTGTCACTCTTGAAATCCCATAAATTGTACTGGGTCATCCTCTAAGACATGCACATAGCTTACAAGTAACCAGGTCTTTACCAGAGTCATCTTAATGCGTCTACACAAGTTAGCTGAGCGCACATATCCAGAGTTGCAGTGAGGATTCCGAGCTGGTAGATCAACAACAGACATGATCTTTTCTCTCCGCCAGCTTCTAGAAAAATCAAGAGAGCAGAAAAGACCTGTATATACCTCACAGAGGCCTCTGACCTATCTGGCAAGGAAGGACTTAAAAATCCTCCTGAAAATAGGTTAAACTGCTGGAAATGAGAAAGTCATTCCATGAAGACATGAAGGGAACAGTCCAATATGCTGGAAGCACATCAAAGCCCTATGACATATGCAGTGGCGTTAAAAAAGGCTGCGTTCTGGCTCCAACCCTCTTAGGGATCTTCTTTGCCTTGCTTTTGAAACATGCATTCAGATGTGCAACTGAAGGAATATGCCTTCACACTAGGTCAGATGGCAGGCTGTTTAGCCTCGCAAAGTTGAAGGCAAAAACAAAAATCAAAGGTGTCACAATAAGAGACTTGTTATTCGCTGATGACGCTGTAGTCGTCACTCAGTCAACAGGAGCTTCAGAGCTTGAAGAATTGCTTCACCCAAGCATGCAAGGACTTTGGCCTCACAATAAGTCTAAAGAAAACAAATGTGCTGGGTCAGGATGTGGATGTAGCACCAGTTTTCACTTTTGATAACGATGAATTGGCAGTGGTGCACCACTTCACATACCTGGGGTCTACCATCAATGACAAACTTTCTCTGTACACTGAAATTGACAGCCGCATTGCAAAGCTGCAGCCTTCTTTGCCCACTTCACAACAAGTGTTTGAGGAAACTACAAACTCACAGGGAAGACCAAAGCTGTGGGATATAACGCCTGCATCACCAGCACGCTTCTATATGGCAGCAAGACATGGACAACCTATGCTAATCAAGAAAGAAGGCTCAATACCTTCCATCTACTGTGTCTACGCCACATCCTCTGTATTTCATGGAAGGACAAAGTGGCAAATGACGAGGTGTTGTCACATGCTGGCCTTCAAAGCATGTATACAATGCTTAGACAGCACAGACCACGCTCGCTTGGCCATGTCCGCTGCATGGAAGATGGCTGCATCCAGAAAGAGATCATCTACAGACAACTGGCAGATGGCAAAAGAGCAGTTGGGCGACCGCAGCTGAGGTTCAAAGATGTGTGCAAGAGAGACACGAGGGCACTAGACATAAATCCAGCAACCTGGGAGGATGAAGCTGCCGATCGCAACAAGTGGTAATGCTCTCTACGGTGCCACCTCAGATTGGGCGCAAAGAAGCTATCACGGCAAGCAGAAGATAGGAGACAACGTCGAAAGAAACACCAGGAAAATAAGCAGCAGAGGACTGTCACCTCAGGTGCGTATTGCCATAGTCAGTTATCACTGAAGGGGCTATTACTATTATAACCATGTGTACATTAAAGACACAAACTTCCATATGCCGTTTACTACTTCTAATAACCTCTACTGTCATGATATACATGTTCACGTGGTTATCACCTCTAATAACTCATGCTCATGATTTACAACACTTTCACATGTTTATAATTCAGCACACAAGTGAAATATTCTTATCAATTTCATATTCAATCATAATCTATAAGTAGAGCACAGTCGCTGAGAGTGAATTTTAAATCTTTTTCGATAATTTATTGCAATAAAAATGTAAATTTAAAATGAAAGATTAACATTAATCATCAGATCATAAACTTCTTGTGCTTTGCTTCCACTTAAATATAATAAAGAAATACTAACCATATGCCTTAGGAAAATCATTCAACAATATCTGCTTTGCAGGCTGTGCTTTGACCACCTTCAGGATGTCTGTAGTGAATCTTTTAAGCTGTGCCCTGGGACTCAATGTTATGGCTTTCCTGTCTCCTGTACCCAAGATCTGAAAAATTTTAAAAAAAAACTTATAATGGACAGATGGCTAGGTAGACAAAATGACATTCATGGCCTGAAGAGTGAGTCTGGTGGACCAAGAATTATAAGATTTCAAGACAGTGGGGAATGTGGAGGAGAAACTGTTCTATGAACATGAAATCTACAGCAAATTCTCGGAATGAACTCAGAATCACCTGTAGGCCTATGTAGGATAGATTACCTTATGTGGAATTAAAGTAAAATTACTCAAATGAAATCAATACCATATTTACAACAAAGATACTGCTAAAGAGACTTCATTAAAATTAGAATAGTTCCATATATATCAGGCTCTTCTGCAGCAGACGTTGGGCATTCATTTTATCAATGCTACTGGTACATTCATAGGTAGTTCCTAACATCAGCTTATTAACAGATGGTATCTCTGTCATGGTCTGCGCAGATTCTAAAAATTATTAATTGTCCTCTTCAGCTGGTGTTAGGGATTGTTTTTTTCTTGTGCCCTGCATGCTTTGTCTCCAACCTATTCTTGTATCTGCTTTTGACAAGTCTCTTGCCCTCTTCAGCTGTAATGCTTGTATCACTCTGAGGTGGTTTTTCCACTCTCCTTTGCTGGTCTGTTGGCTTGTTCATATTCAGCGATACTGCTGCGAAATGGAATCTACTGTATTATAATTATTTTGAACTGCTGACAGCTTGCAGAGTGCTGCTCCAAGAACATTTTAGTCTGTCTCTGTGACAACTACTGTTACTGAATGTGCATTTGCAAAAAACATTTTTTTTTAAATTTGTTAGCTTGCTGTTGAGGTCTGCTGTCTCTCCTCTGTCCTCCACTGCCTGCAAACATGCATTAGTTAAATTTTCTTTATGGGTGTTATGATTGTGCTTCCTGATATAACTACGAGGGGGGTTCAGAAAGTAATGCACCACATCGTTTTTCTCAGCTAATAATGAAGATAGAAGCATGAAATTTTGCACACTTCAAATATGGCATGTGCCAATTGTGTGCACCAAATTGCAACGCAACAGGCCAAATAATACGGCTCCTCTAAACCGTTGAAATAGAGCGTGTTAGCAACTTGCATTATAAACAGCGAATTGTGATATAATTTCTCGTTGCAGAGAAGGAAACTGTTGTGAATATTCACAAGCGTCTATGTGATGTGTATGGAAGTTTTGCAGTCGACAGGAGTACAGTCAGTCGGTGGGTTCAGAGAATCAAAGAATCAGGAAGTGGAGATACGGAGCTGCTTGATCGGCCGCGCTGTGGACGTCCTGCACAACCACCAACGCAGAAATGTTGAAATGCGCTGAGGGCATTACTCTTACTGATAGGCGAATCACTACTCAACAATTGGCCTTACAGCTGTCAGTCAGCATTGGTAGTGCAAATGCAGTTATAAAAACTCTCGGATTTTCTAAGGTTTGCGCAAGATGGGTTCCTCGAAGTCTCACAAATGACCACCGAATGCAAAGGAAAGCAATTTCTTCTGAATTGTTGGAGCATTTCAAAGCTGATGGAGAGAACTTTTTGGCTAAGATCGTTACAGGTGACGAAACCTGGCACATCATTTTGAACCTGAGACAAAAAGACAGTCAATAGAGTGGCATCATCCGCAATCACCAAGAAGAAAGAAATTCAAGACAATTCCTTCAGCTGGAAAGGTCATGATCACTGTCTTTTGGGACATTGAAGGTGTGATTCTTGTGGACGTTATGCCAAGAGGAGAAACAATCAATTCGCAAGCTTACATTAAGACATTGAAAAAACTCAATCAACATTTTCGCAGAGTTCGGCCGCACAAGAATCCAACAGACCTGCTTCTCCTTCACGACAATGCGCGCCCTCACACAAGTCTGGCAACACGGGAAGCAATCACCTAATTGGGTTAGACTGTACTACCCCATCCACCCTATAGTCCCGATTTGGCACCCTCTGATTTTCATCTATTTGGTCCACTTAAAGATGCACTCCGTGGGACAAGGTTTGAAGATGATGAAGGAGTGATTCATGCAGCGAAGAAATGGCTATATGAACAATACAAAATCTGGCACGGGCTAGGAATACATGCACTTGTTTCGCGCTGGCATAAAGCCGTACAAGGTGATGGGGATTATGCTGAATAATACCGATGTATACATGACATATCCATGTATATTGTGTATAAATTTTATGCTTTTTGAATAAACAGCTCCTGAGAAAAACGATGTGGTGCATTACTTTCTAAACGCCCCTCGTATCATGTCCTGGTTTTAGAGTTGGCTAACTTATCAGTGTGATTTGGCTGCTGTTTGCCCTTGCTGCAATACCATAATCTAGGGCTGGTCTAATACTTAAGCTACATCTGTGGCCTTGTTTGTAATTAACAGAATCAGTGCAATGTAAAAAAAATGAAAACTATTTTACTTCCATAATTGAAGACTTACTGCAAAGAAAAATGTTTCTGTCTAGAGTACTATTTTAGCTTTGCTATTCAGTTCTTCATGACTGAGTTGCACTTATACAAGTGCAAGTATTTAATTTGCGGACTTTTTGTTTCAAAATTGCTGATACTGTATTGTGGAGACTTGTTTCTTTTGAGATAACTATTACTGCCAGTCCTGCATTCTTACCATTTAGGTTAAGGCATTTACTTTAACTTTTTGCCACTACAATACTGAGCACTTCTTGTGACTCTTAACTACTAAAAATATGTCAGTCACACATACTGCTATGAATCTGATGTTATGGATATACAGGTTTACTGAAAAGCCACTTCATAATTTAAAAACCAGACACCTAACCCACGGCAAAAAATATTTATAGAATGTGTGATTCCTATATATGCACACATTGGGATTCTCACCGGTGGTATGGAGTTTGTGCACTAAGCTGAGATCCTCCTTGTGTTATCTAAGGGAGGAGATCGGAGCACTGATGTTGTTTGTGCCATGAAGATAGCCCTTAAAACCAACCAACCACTTCATACTTTTAAACTGTTATTTCTTTAATCTTATCCAACTGACTTATTTGTAACAAATGTCAAGATAAAGAGAAGTAACTGCTATTTTATTACATAATATGCAATGTCACATTAACATTATATACTACTCGTCAAAATTCAAGGGCCACTTAGAAAAACCTTGGTTGAAACCATAAAACAAATCTAATATAAACGTAATTGGTATCAGTCAAAATGGAATTTATTGAATACCAAATTGACATGTCACGTAAAGAAATGGAAACGCACATTCAAACGCAATGAACCTGTGAAGTGTGTCACCCACCTTTTCAAAAGTCACACAATAGATATTGGACAAATAGACATTTCAAAATCGGGTATGACCACCGTTTGCAGCAAGGCATTCAAGACAGCGTAGACGCATCGAGTCCACAAGGGTCCGAAGAGTATCCTGAGGAACAGCTTGCCATTCCTGAAGCAGAAATGCAGTCAGCTGTGCAACATCCATTGGCAGGGGGTGATTTGTTGACAATCTTCGACCAAGGACATTCCAGAGGTGCTCAATCGGAGAAAGGTCAGGTGAATGAGCTGGCCACGCCATCCTGATGATCCCATGTTGCTGAATAAACTCATTCACCACACGAGCTCAATGGGGTCGAGCATTATCATCTTGGAGGATGGCATTACCACCTATGGCCTCCAGAGCAGGCTGAACAATTGGTCTCAAGATTTTGTTCTGGTATCTTGGGCCGGTCAAGTTGCCTTGGATGATGTAGAGTGTGGTCCTGCCGTGTCTGTAGAAGCCTCCCCAGACCATGACAGAACCCCTACCATAATGATCCACCTCTCGAATTGAGCCATCAGTAAATCGCTCTCCTGGTCATCTCCAAACTCGAATCCTGCCATCATTGAATGACACAGTGAAGCGAGATTAATTAGTGAAGAGAACTTGACTCCATTGTTGCCTTGTCCATCGGATGTGCTCGCGACACCAAGCAACACGGGCTCTGCGATGAGCAGGAGTAAGAGGGATTCTGACTGCAGGACGTCGAGCAGCCAGGCCAAATTCATGTAAATGTCTGCGAATGGTGCTTTGACTGACATTAACTTTTACAGTTTGTCTCAGCTGACATCTTAGAGGGGAACAAGTCACTGTTCGATGGTGCAGGGCTGACAACAAGAGGTACCATCATGTCTATTGGTGCATCTAGGGCGACCTGGCCGGTGGCGATCCTCCACACTTCCTGTGGCCTGAAATCTCTCCAAAATTCTTTGGATAGTAGAGTGTGACACTGTAAGCCGTCTAGCAACCTCACGGTCAGATAAACCACTTTCAACCCACGCTATAGGAGGGGTGTTTTTGTTGTGGATTTGATATTTGTCATTCTTTGTAAGGTGTCAAGACTTCTTGATTCTCTGTGGGGGTTTGTTTTTGCAAGTGATGTGAAACTACCTAAGTCTGCTGATTGTTTTTTTGTTTGTGGTTTAGTTTGGGTAATTAAGAGTGAACTCTGTTCACGAAAAGTCACCATTGCACGTGGAATATCAATCAGCACGATTACTTCTACTGTTTGGTTGTACGGAAGTTTGAAAAAAACAGATTAAAAATGTGAATTTATGGTCAGTGATTTTTTTTTTTCGCTGATTGTAAAACAAATGTTTTTTTTTTTTTTTTTTTTTTATTGGTTGTTGGTGATTACTTTACAGTTTGGTTGTTACCCCCAAAGTTTGAAAAAACAGATTTTTTATGGTCAGCAAACCAAATTGCACGTGATCACCATGGTTGTTGGTGAGTTGTTTTTATGCTTAACGTGCTTAGAGGACTGTCAGAGGAAGATATTGCACCCATTTTTACTAAAAACTTCCTTCATTTAATCATTCTATGCGCTTATATAAAAGTGTATTGAAAATAATAGGGTGGCCCTTGACTTTTGACGAGTAGTATAGCTTAACATGAGATCCAGCCTGTTCAACGCAAGGGACCAAAGCAGCAGCAAGAGAGATGAATGCAGTCAACGACTCATAGCTAAACTGCTTGCGTCAGGGTCAGCGAACCAGAGCTGACCAAGACCCTACTCCACCTCCAAGTGGTGGTCCTGGAAACTGGCTGCATCACTGCAGTCTGGCCGAGAGAGTAGAAATCGAAGAGGGAAGGCAAACCCGGTCCCAAAAATACCATGCTGAAGTTGGATGTGTTGGCCCAAAGGCGCAAACATCGCAGCTTTGCTGTAAACGGACACAACGCAACTAATGTCCTTTTCAGGACGAACGAGGAAGAAGATCCGGCCTGTTCAACGCACGACTTCATAGCGGGCAGCAATTTTTTGCTGACCACTGTCAATCAATCAAAACCCTTTAACTCCCCAAGGAGCACAGCCTTTAACAAACTACCGTCTACTGATAACGTCCCTTTACTGGCTATTTTAGATTTTATTTCTTTAAAAAAAAAATTAATTAAATAAAACTGTTAAATGTCAGCTTTTTTTGCTTGTTTTGACATTTGTTTCATGTACATCTAATAAATAAATGTGTGGACATAAAAATTTAAAAACAGAATGACTTTCCAATCACTATGTACAAGTGACTATATCAACTGTTAAAAAACAGTAAATAGAAAACTTGACAACGAAACTGAAAAAAATATATCAGAAAGCCAATGTAGTGATGTGCCAACAGTCAACACTACTCATTATCCTAATATCAGTATGGAAACTAGACGACAACTGATCAATAGTATATTATCACCAACTCGTTGCTATCACTATCAAATATGGACCCTAACCAAAGCACAGGAGAGGGATCACATCATGTGAGATGAGATGCTCTTAAGCTGTTAATGTTACAAGGAAAATTGTAGAACTACATCTTGCATCAAATATACAGAGACAGAAAATGAAGTAGTTTGGCTATCTCATGATAATGGAGCATGATCAATTACCACTATGCACCTACAACGGTGTAAGATCTGGTTTTAGGGCATGGGAAACATCAAGAGGCAGGTGGATAGACAATACTACATAAACCCAACAACGACTCACAGTAGTCAATGCAACACTTGGCTCAAGAACAAACAACCGAGTTCCCATGCTTCGAGGAAAAAAGTAGAGTGCAAAATAAGTCTTAAAAAACAGAACAGAAGAATCACAAAACAAACCTGAATAGCATGAGGGATTGCTTCAAACAGCTCCTGCAATTTGGTATACCCATAGTCTGCTACACGACATTGTCTGCCAAAGTAGTGATGGTAGGCTGGGATGAACTTTGACACTGGCATGGTACAGGTAGGTTGCTGATGCAGCAATTCCATCACTTCTCTATCACTTGTCTTACCAAGTTCTTGCCAGGAATTTCCTTTCATCATGTCTGCATCGGACAATTAATAAATAGCATATTAAGACATGCATTCGTTTACAGAAAGACTGGTATTCAATCAACCACAATCTCTTAGCTCCACAAGGAGCATAGGCCTTCAACTAGTCAAGTATTGCACAGCTATATATTTAATTATAAGACAAGTACTAAACAGCTATATTATATATATAGGGGAGCCGCGCTAGCGTAGTGGTTACAACACCGCTCTGGCGACCGGGTGATTCAGGATCAAACCCGGGCGACGGCATTTGAGGATTTTTCGTCGACCGGGAATTGGACTGGATTAACTCGAGACCTGGCGAGAACATTTGAAGGAGTGTCGTCGACCAGGGATTGGCGGCTCCTGAGCCGACCCAGCTGCAATGGGTACCTCCGAAATCGGAGAGTATTTGCCTGAATGGCGAGGGACACCTGTCACTGTACAAGAAAAAAGGAATACTCACGTAAAATCAATGTCAGGTTAGACATTAGTAATAACCTGAGATTTCGCCTCGAGTATTAGCGGGCGTACGAACGAAAAAAAAAATATATATATATATATATAGGTACTGTATTATATATAGAGGTAAAACTCAAAAGATATACAAAAATACAACTGCTAAATATTGGGTATCTCAGAAATCAAGAAACAAGAGAACAAAAACAGGTCACAAGGTCTTCAACAAACAATAAAATAAGCAAATACAGAATATAACAGAAACTATGAATAGGATAATAGAAACAGAAAAAAAAAATGAAGGGAAAAAATTGTTTTAGGGATTTGTTAATACATAAAAAAATGCTTTCCATACATTCTATTGCAACGACTTAAAGTGGGTGGTCAGTTATCATTAATCAATAATTCATCATATCATTCAATAAAAATATAAGTTTGTGAACCATATGACAAATTACTGACGAATGCAATACAAATCTACATCGAGGAAAAAACGGATAGACTTAATAAGTATAGCCAGCAGGTGGGCTTGAACATCAACCTAAAAAAATACAGAGGTCATGACGCTCAATGTGAGCAACCCTGAGCCCATATCAGTAAGGAATCAGCAACTGGAACAGACAGATGCCTTCACATACCTAGGATGCATAGTAACACCAGATGGCGGAGCAAGCAAAGACATCAACAACAGAATGAACAAAGCAAGAACAGCCTTTTAAGTCTAATCAACATCTGGAAGTCCTCTCAGTACAGCACAAGCACAAAATTAGGATTATATCAGAGCTGTGTGCTTTCTGTGCTTCTCTATGGCGCGGAGAGCTGGAGAGTTACAGAGAAGGAAATGTCGAAATTGTCCTCTTTTCACACAACATGCCAAAGAAAAATTCTCCAAATTTTTTGGCCGAATACCATCACCAACCAAGATCTGCTTACTCAGAGCAAGCAAGAGGTCATGCACACCATCATAGCTGGAGCTGGGTTGGCCATGTCCTCAGAAGAGACCCCGATGCCATCACAAGAACAGCTATGCTATGGACCCCTGAAGGAAAACGAAAGAGAGGCCGACCAAAAACAACTTGGCGGAGGACTGTGGAGGCTGAGATGCAAAGAATGAACCAGAGTTAGGGCACTGTACGAAGGATGGCCACCGACCGAGCAAAGTGGAATCAATTTGTTGTTGTCCTACAAGACGCCACTAGGCGTGATGGCCACTGACTGCTTTGACGGTCAGCGGCTAAGGATCAAAGAAGAAGAAGAAGTACTTCCAAAACAAGGAGAACAACAAAACAACAGCTAAGAAGTTACAAACATTTATAAATATGTGCTTGCACTGAGCAGAAGAATTAAAATGGTATGACAAGATCGCCAACATGAAACTGATGGCAAGAACCAAACAAACAAACAGTGAAACTAGACGTGAGGAAAAGTGGCCGATGTTGGATGAGGAAACCAACTGACAGCATTACAGAGCAGTTCTTCTGGAATCTCCAAGGTAAGAGAAACGGAGGGGGGGGGGGGCCTAAAAAATACATGGAGAAGAGAAATGGAGATAGATGTAAAAGGAATACAGAAGACAGAAAGAACCTGAACAGATGGCACAGGACAGGAATGACTGGTGTGAAACTGTTTAAGTACAGTGCTCCATAGAAAGGTGAAGGGCAATGGTGATATAGAGGGACATAAAATTGTTAGTGATGATATACAAAGGAACGTAAATGGAACAAAGTTGTTAATGATGGTATATGGAAAGATAAATAGAACTTTTTTTTTTTTAAACATCATGACTTAAATTTTCGGGTGCATATTTCTGCAGACGATAAATTGGAGATATTTATTAATAATAAAAATATATAATTTCAATATAAGAAATTCTAGAAAATCTGTCAACATATTTCTCTCAAATTTGATATTTATTTGGGAGCTGTGGTAGCATAGTGGTTAGTGCACTGGCTTCCTAGCTCAGTGGTCCATGGTTTGATCCTCAGTTGAGGTGGGATTTTTTTAGGCTGCAAACGGCTCCTGGGTCGACCCAGCCCCAAATGGGTACCTGAGCAACTCTGGGAAGGTTAAGGTGGCTGGCGTGATGCTGACCACATCACCCGTAGTGTGCCGATGGTCGAGAAAATATGAGCCTAACACCATATTCCCAAGTTGCCTATATAGGCGTGTAAACGGGATCCTTTCCTCTCCTTGATATTTATTTAGATGTTTATATATTAAGAATATGATACTGCGGTTGTTTAAATTAAAAAAATTATTTCCTCCATGCTGATGTTTTACGATTTTTTTTTCCATAGAGAAATGATAAATATTGTGTTGCTAAAAAAAAAGTCTAAAATCTTTCTTCAACATACTGCTTAAAATGATATGTTTTAGAAATGTTTATACTTAATAAGACAACATTTTTTTCACACTGACACTGAAGGAAGAAAAAAATTGTGAGTTATTGTAGAAATAATGCTAAATGGTAAAGGTAGTCCTATAGCAGAATCAGCCACATAGGAGTGAAGTGTTAGAGACCACAATACTATATCCAGCTTGTTTAATGAGGTGAGATCAGTTCCCTTCCCCACTATTACCTTCTGCAACTCAAGAGCACAGTCAATTGCTCATTTACAGCTGGATAGACTAGGGTGTGACGTTACATGGTTTTGATCCTGGAACCCAGTAACTGTGACATGAGAAGCAAGCCCTCTAACAGATCAGCTAATCCAATAAAAAACACTTCAGCTGTTTAAATATATATTTTTTTCCTGCTGACGTTGCAAGAATGTATTTTGTACAGCGAAAGAACCAAAATAAAAGAACACATTTCCCAACCTATAAACCATCAAAGAGTTAGAATATTAAATATACAATACAATACCCACAAAGTTTTTAGTATACGGTTTAAATAATAATAATAGCCTCTTCAGTCATAACTGACTATGGGAATGTGCCACTGAGGTGACAGCCCCTCAGCTGCTTATTTTCCTGGTATTCCTATTGACGTTTTCTCCTCTCTTCTGCTTACCGTGACAGCTTTTTTGCCCAATCTGAGGTGGTGCCGTAGACAGCATCACCACTTGGTGCGATCGGCAGCTTCATCCTCCCAGGCTGCTGGATTTATGTCCAGTGTCCTCATGTCTCTCTTGCACACATCTTTGAACCTCAACTGCGGTTGCCCAATTGCTCTTTTGTCATCTGCCAGTTGTCCATATGCTGGAGCTGGGTTGGCCATGTCCTCAGACGAGACCCCGATGCCATCACAAGAACAGCTATGCTTTGGACCCCTGAAGGAAAACAAAAGAGAGGCCGACCAAAAACAACCTGGCGGAGGACTGTGGAGGCTGAGATGCAAAGAATGAACCAGAGTTGGGGCACTGTACGAAGGATGGCCGCCGACCGAGCAAAGTGGAATCAATTTGTTGTTGCCCTACAAGACGCCACTAGGCGTGATGGCCAATGACTGCTTTGACGGTCGGCGGCTAAGGATCAAAGAAGAAAGTTGTCCATAGAAGATATCTTTCAGGATGCGACCATCTTCCATGCAGTGGACATGACCAAGTCAGCGTAGTCTGCGCTGTCTTAACAGTGTATACATGCTTTGAAGGCCAGCATGTGGCAACACAGACTTTTGTCACTGTGTCCTTCCATGAAATACCGAGTATGTGGTGTAGACACTGTAGATGAAAGGCATTGAGCCTTCTTTCTTACTTAGTATAGGTTGTCCAAGTCTCACTGCCATATAGAAGTATGCTGGTGATGCAGGCGTTATGTACTGCAGCTTTGGTCTTCGAGGAAAAAGTGGATTGCAGACAATACCCATTTTGTATTTTAAAGGTTTAAATAAAATACGGTCAAAGTTTAAGTTTGAAAATTCATGTCTTTGAATAGGTGGATATTGACTGAAATGCAGATTCAACAAAAGGTTGAGTTATAATATCCAACATGAATCAACACAGTAAAAGCTGGTGAAAATGCTGCAGATCTAATGCCATCCTGAAAATAAAGAAATAAAGGTTGAACAGAACAAGACTCACCGTAAAACTGCTCTCTGTTTTCTTGGAACTGGATTACCTTGACCCCAGCCTTTGACATTGTGATCTCTACTCCTGGCACACAGCTAATCACATGCTCCAAAGGAATTCCACCTTCTTTGACAAACTCAATTGGTTTAAACTCGGCAGTAAAGCAAGCAGGAAAACTGAATGAAAATGTATTGTAATCAAGACTTTACAGTGGATTCATAAAGACTGGTTAAAAAAAGCTAATGAAAAAAGTAACAAGACTAGTGATATGCAGACAGTTTAAACAAGACTAGTAATGAGCAGACAGTAAAAACTAGACTAATAATGAACAGACAGTAAAAACTAGACTAGTAGTGAGCAGACAGTAAAAACTAGATTAGTAATGAGCAGACAGTAAAAACACGACTAGTAATGAGCAGACAGTAAAGACAAGGCTAGTAATGAGCAGACAGTAAAAACTAGACTAGTAATGAGCAGATCATAGAAACAAGACTAGTTATGAGCAGACAGTAAAAACTAGACTAGTAATGAGCACACAGTAAAAACTAGATTAGTAATGAGCAGATAGTTAAAAACAAGACTAGTAATGAGCAGACAGTAAAGACACGACTAGTAATGAGCAGACAGTAAAAACTAGATTAGTAATGAGCAGACGGTAAAAACTAGACTAGTAATGAGCAGACAGTAAAAACTAGACTAGTAATGAGCAGACAGTAAAAACTAGACTAGTAATGAGCAGACAGTAAAGACAAGACTAGTAATGAGCAGACAGTAAAGACAAGACTAGTAATGAGCAGACAGTAAAAACTAGACTAATAATGAGCAGACAGTAAAGACAAGACTAATAATGAGCAGACAGTAAAAACTAGACTAGTAATTAACAGACAGTAAAAACTAGACTAGTAATTAGCAGACAGTAAAAACTAGACTATTAATTAGCAGACAGTAAAGACAAGACTAGTAATGAGCAGACCATAGAAACAAGACTAGTTATGAGCAGACAGTAAAAACTAGACTAGTAATTAGCAGACAGTAAAAACTAGACTAGTAATGAGCAGACCATAGAAACAAGACTAGTTATGAGCAGACAGTAAAATCAAGACTTGATATAACTCTGAATTAATATTTGAAAATGATCTTGATTATATGTTAAGATAACTTTCAAGACAATAGTAATTTCATTTTGAGTTAGACTGATTATTAATGCCTTCATTTTCAGTTACCTGTGAAAATAATTGTCTCTAAATTTTGAGCTATCATGTCCAAAGTACTATTGTTTGGCTCTGACAACATGGAGAACTTAAAAAAAAAAAAAACAACCAAAAAGCAACAGATATTCATAAATGAGTGTCTGCAGAGAATAAAAGGATTGAAATGGTATGACAAGATCACTAATGTGGAACTGTTAACAAGAACGAGACAAGCGGCAGCAGAACAAGATACAAGAAGAAGATGCTGGAGATAGGACACATACTGAGGAGACCAGCTGATAGCATTACCAGGCAGTCCTTGTCCTGGAATCCCCAGCATAAAAAAAGGTAAAGGGAGACCAAGGAACGCATGGAGAAGAGAAGAGACAGACATGACAGGAATGAAGAAGACATGGAAAGACCTTGAGCAGATGGCACAGGACAGGAAGACTTGGCATATGTTTGTTAAAGGCCGATGCTCTTTGGAGAGATGAAAGGTGATTATGATGATGATCAGGTCCAAACTAAGCTACATCTGCATTTTGAGCTATTGTTTCAAATGTATACCATGTCTAAATTTTGCAAGAATATAACCTGCTCACCTCATTAGAGGAATGTAACCATTGTGTGACAGCAAGAGTGAGTGCAACTGGGGTGAGAAGTGTTTACGCAGTATCAAGACATTGGGCAGCATGCAGGAGTTGAGGGCCTCTGTGTAGAACACACTTCCTTCTGGACAGCAGATACAGCACACTGGTGGTTCAAGTACCTCTGCTGCCTGTAATGGGAATGCAACACACCGTATATAGATTACTTTGTATGGTTTGGTTTGGAGGACTATCTTCACTGCACACGGACAACTCCATCAGTGCTCTTATTTCCCCCCAGATCACACAAGGAGGATCTCTGCACAGTGCACGAACTCTGTAGCACCAGCGAGAATCTCAATGTGTGTATATAGGAATCACACATTCTATAAATATTGTTGTACTTTGTATGGGAATGCAATACACTACATAAAGACTTCTCTTGTCTTATGACTGAAAGGTCTCTCAAAGACAACATCAGAACACTTTAAGCTCCTCCTAACACTGGCATAGTGATTAATATTTAAGCAGTATGTCCACAACGCTTGTAAGATTAGACTGAGAGACTGCAAAAAGGATTCAAAAGCCAATATAACTCATTAACTCATCCAAATTCTGAAGCATCCACAATTATCCTTGTGACTATATAAAATGAACAGATAGATAAAACACCTATACTAACATTGTGCTATCAATGTCAGACCTTCACATTAACTGAAGAAAAAAAAAAAATCAGTGCTTATTACTTAATAAAAGAAGAGATCAGGGGTACTGGCTTGGTTTTGAACCATGCACTTGAAAACTGGTGCTTGTTGTGTGCATGGGATACCCTGTTCAACCCCATATGGGTTATAAATAGGGTATATAGCATACATCATTCTATATTGTGTATTACATTGGTTGTTTTTCTTGTGTGTTGGCTCTTTCAGGCTGTAATTTATCTGCCATTTGTTGTGGCATTGTTTAATGGCTATGGGGTTTGTAATGTATCCTCTTCCATGATACTACATTGCTCTCTCTCTATTGACATTCTTTTAAATTTATCTGCTGGGCATTTGTTGGTTTTCGAATCAGTAGGTTCTTGTTTGTTGGTTTTAAAAAAAATTCTTGTACTGATATTGTATGGACATTTTTTAAATTTATTTATTTTGTTATTTTAGGGTTACTGATAGAACAACGCCTGTAAAGGAATATTCTGACAAATAAAGGACAAGTTGATCTGGACACCTTCTGAGAAGGAATCTCAATCCCCCCGCAGTGCTGGAATATAACACAGAATGTGCAATGAGTTGAAGGCAGCCCAGGAGTAAATGGATGAAAACAGGCATCTTAGAGAAGCAGAACATAACATCACACCATGTCACAAATAAATGCAATGAATCAGAAACTAATAACTGATCCTACTTATGATGCTTCATGATGAAAAAGCTGATATCTTCTTCTTCGTACACTCTCAGACGTCTGCTTGAATGTTTTCAAAGAAAGCAGTAGTCAGTTTGAGGCTATTTGAATCTCCGTAGAGCTTTTCCACGAATGGAACTGGTGTCGACTAGTGTCCCTAGATCTAGGGGCATTAGTGTCGGCCATATGCGCTTTCTCTGTTCCTCATATGTTGAGCAACTTTGAAGCAGATGTTCAGCAGTCATTTTATCAGTGCCACAGTTACACAGATCGGTAGTTCCTATCTTTAGCTTGTTGAATAGATGGTATCTTAATCTGTTGCGGCCAGTGCGGAGTCTGAAGATTCTCTTCTGTTGAGCTGGTTGTATGCATCATTTTAATATAATATAATTGCTGATATAAGACAGGAAGAAGACAGCCAATCCGGTCTCATGACTAATGGCACTGTAAAAACTTCACAACTTGGACCTGGCTTGTGTGAGCCAGCTCAGTTGTTCCATATCCACTTATTCTCACACACAGAAAAATCTCTCAGAATACTCTCTCCCACACACACACACACATACCCACCTACCCATGCACGCACATATGTGTATGTGGATACACACTCACTCACACACACACATACAAAATCAGCAGGCTTTTGTAAGTGGGGAAAACTGTAGTGATGATCTCATGGAGCAAAAGAAAGGGATGAAAACACAGTACATCTTGCAAGTTTGGTGACTGCTTGTCTAAAATATTTTCTCTCCTGCTAGGTTTTATTAACTATCCTTCTCTTGGCTTATCTGCAGTTATACTTACTGGCATTGTTTTTCCCCACTCTTGATATTCCCTTTGAAAGTCTCTTATTCTGTGAGTGTCACATTTTCTTAGGTGTCTTCTCATTGCTGTCTGGAAAATAATATTATTTATACAAATCTTATCCACACGTTTAACTGTTTGATTCAATAATTATTTTCCACCCTGTGCCATAGGCCTAATTATTTTTTGAAGAATTCTAAACGGTGAATTACTGTCTTTTAGTGTAAATTTTTTTGTTAATCTTTTTTTGTGAACATGTACTTATTATATACCAAACTGTAGGGAAATGGATAGAGAATTGTAATATATAAAAAAATATAAACTATGCAATCGTGCATTACGTAATTTTCAAACAAATAAAGAAGAATAACGTCCTCACATAACTTACTGAAATCGGACTCGTGCTTTCCTTCCGATTCTGATATAACTGTTTTGAATATAAATGATGTTGGACTGTTCTGCTCGGAGCAAGTGTCTATCAATCTGTGCGTTAAAACTGGCCCTATCCCGGCTGGAGGTTGTCTCGTCGCAGAAAAGTTGTTTGAATTCTTCAATTGAAATGCTAAAGGCGGTCAAAAGAGCTCGAAAGAGTTTTTTTACAACTGTGCAAAAATTAATGATAGGTGGCGCCATTCCTTTTCTGCTTAATATTCTAAGAATGATGTTTGTGACGTATAACCTTGTGTTGCTAATGAACGTATTTGCCGCGGATTTTCAAAGTTGTGTTGCACCGTGCAGCTGTAAAGATTTTTTTTTTTTTTCTCAACCAGCGGCACTTGGGCTTTCAGCCCTTTGGCCCAATGACATGTCATTGCGAGGCTGGGGAACCTGAGGACTTTCCTTCCAACCCGGTCAGGAGCTTCGCTCCTTCCCATCCACAGAGGGTTTATCACAGGAGCCGTTCAAGTTATTCAGTCAAATTTCCAGTCGTAAACATTTCTTCAAACGCCGACGCCCGGGTTTGAACCATGAACACCTGGTCGCCAGTACAACGCCGTAGCCATTACACCAGCGCGGCTCCCACAGCTGTAAAGATAGAATGTGTGTTTATTTGTGCGGAAATAAGGGCAAGGGCGATACACTTTGCGCCATAACAAAGTGCTAAATGAGCTTGCTGCGACAATAGACCTGGCAAGAATGAAGGCGAATAGCAAACCCAGGCCGAGCACCGCAAATACATACTTTCTGAGGGCAGGAAAGTCAGCACACCCCAAACCGAGTAAACCTGGTAGCAGTTTACCATCTCTTCTTGACTGCAAACGATTGGGAGATGGCGGTTAGACCTACCTAGTGCCCTGTATATTTATTTGACAACATGGCCATGACTGTTGATAATAAATGATTTATAAAAACAGCCGAAGGTGTCACAGTTTCACCACAAAACGTTATTACATATAGAAAGTACACTTCACGGCAGATTAGTATGATTATAAATAATTATAAATCACACCAAAACACTTCGGAGGTCCGAGACACCAGACAAACTGAAGCGACGGTTGGCTATTTTATTTATTTTGTGCCTTCTTCTGGCGAGGCTCGTTCCTTTCAACCTATTTGGTTATATCAGAGGTTTGAATACCCAACATTCTTTTGTCTGAGACGCCTTTCTCTATCTAGTCCCTATTGTATTATGACTGTCTACTTTGATGCGATCACCCTTTTTTTTAAATTTGTTTATTTATTTATATTTTTTTTTCTTTTCATTTTTTTTTTAAATTTATTTTTATTTATTTTATTTAATTAATTAATTAATTAATTAATTTTATTTATTTATTATTTATTTATTTATTTATTTTTAAATCGCTTTTCCGTCACTTTAAATATTTTAATTTTAATTATTTTTATTTATTTATTTTATTATTATTTTTTTTCTCACTCTTTTCCGGTCCTTGTTTTCATTATTTCTTATTTTTTTTTTGTTTTTAATATACTATTGACTTCCGCTTTCCGGTTTAGTGACAGCCATCTTGCTTCACATGTGACTGGACACAAGGGAGGTGTTTTTCCCTTTTATTTTTATAGTTTCATGTTCTCTACTTAATTCTCATTTTCTTTCCCTTCTGTCTCTTGTTTGTCTGTCCCTGACGAAGGCCTTGTGGCCGCAACGTAGGTTTTTCTTGTCCTTTCTCCTTGTAAGACGTATTACTATTTGTGTGTGTGTTTTTTTTTTGTTTTTTTCCCATTCAATGTTTTACCCCCGTCTTACGGCAGTTCTCCTCATATACTTATATCAAAGCCCCGGTTGGCGCCTTTTTGCCCAGATTCTTGGCGGCAGAAATATTGCCAATGACCAAAAAATATTTCATTTAAAGGAAAATGATTTCGAAACAGGATGGTTTGTAATTTTCGTGCAGATAATTTTAGCATGTAAATAATCCAGGAAAAAGCCAAATGAATTTTCTAACGCCAACCACATTTTTAAATCTGGCTTTAAAAAAGCCAATATGGCAACCCTGATCCAGAGAGTATCAGAAAATCGCGGAGACAGCCGGATATAGTGCTTCATTCTTCAGCAGCGCTTCAGGTTATACTGATTGAACTGACCGTGCCATTTGAATCCAGATTGGACGAGCAACATTCGTTCAAAGCGGCCAAGTATAATGATCTGGCCGCGGATCTGAGACACGATGGGTTCACCGCAAGGGTCATGGCTGTTGAGATGGGCGCAAGAGGGCTTGTGGCTGCATCAGTGTATGATTTATTGAAACTGTTGGGGCTGAGGGGACAGTCGAGAACAAGGGCAATGAAGAGGCTTAGTGAAACTGCCGAAAAGGCATCAGGCTGGCTGTGGAACAACCGCAATGGGCAATGGAAATCGTGACAGTAAACGCTGCGTGTGTCAGGAAAACTCAATACTCAAGAGGGAATTTGTTCTCTTCTTTTGTGACACTAGTTGGTGGTACCAATTGAGGGTACTTGTCACAGAATTGGGTAACCTCTCTTCATCTCTGTTACACTCTGGCAGTATCAGATACATTTTTGTACTGATTTCATGTGCGTGCTTTCATTAGCCACAATTTCTTTTCATTATCTGCTAAGTAGCAGGTAGTTTGTATGTTCAAACATTTTGACACTCCCTGTAGGTGATAATAAGCACATTTTCTTAGCGAAGCACAGATATGCTGAGATAAGATAAATCGTCAAACGCCGTGCTAAATCTCTGATAAGACACGAGCACATGCATCACCAAGCTTGAAATAAGGTGAGACAACGTAAGGACAGACATGGATGACAAGATTACTTTGTGATAGAAGTAATATGTTACGTCAGGAACACGTCATGTGAGGTTACCGATGCGTTTGTGAGATGGTTCTGACGTGTAATGGAAACGAGTCTACCATCATCTAACAGTCTACTGTAACCTAATAGCTGCTCTCTGATTTGCTAACTAAAACATGCATTAAACTACCTGTCCTGTCTTCTGCAGCTTACCCTTTTGTCCCCGCCCTCTTTCTTTGAACACTGACAAACGCGGGGTTTACAATCTTCTTAGACCTATCAGTCATAGCAGGAAACAAATCCTGCTATGGTTATACATCGTTCCACTCACGCGAGCTCATCTGTCAATCATATAATACTTGACAGCTAGACAGCACGTGAAAGTAACGGAACATACCCTTTGAAGTTCACTCAGGGAAAATCTAGAACTCCCCTAGCACCCTTTGATCTTGAGCATGGGCATTCTAAAGGGAAACCCGCTAGAAGAACAAAAGTCTTTTGATCTCGGTCAACGCTCCAGACGAAAAACTCTGAGAGACCGGGACGTAAAGCCTTTCATCTTGTGAACCCTAGCGGTACTTGTGTCTTTATTCACCCATTCTGAAATCCAATGATCACACCGGCTTCCGTACATTTGCCTGCGGGGTTAGTCTATTTTGCAATTGGCAGGTAGGGGTGGTCGGGTTAGTCTATTATGCATTTCGCAGGTAGGGGTAAAAGCATGGCACATTTTAATACAAACATATTAAGCATAAAGAAAATTGTGTATAGTATGTCCTGTAAAAAGGATCCTGTTACACTCTCATTGAGGCACATTAGGAATATGGTGTTATGGAGAGGTCAACTGGAGAGAGAAGTGAAAGAAATGTAAAGAGCGGTACAGGTGGACTTTGCATGCGTTTTTGAAGGTCTATGCTCCTTTGCGATCTGTAGGGCAGTGATGATAAAGATATACGACCTCTTTTCGTGTCTCTTGTTGAATACTTTCAACGATTTTACAAGAGGACGTGTAGTGTGTAGTTCTCGAAATTGTCTTGTTAAGATGATTGTCAATTAATTAATTTTTTTTTTTTGGGGGGGGGGAAGGGGGAGGAGGAGGGTCAACAAGACTATTCATCATCATCAGACATATCAATATCTTAGATCGGCTGCAATGGATCTCCGGCGTCTTCTGCCTTTTCTCTCTATATTGTGATGGACTCTTTCTTGTCTATCTCTTGATGTTACATTTCCACTAATAGCGCTGTCTTCCCCTTGCACGTTTGCCTTTAACTCCGCCTTCTATTATGGTCTTCAGTAAGGTGCTGTGTCTTTTTACAAGGCCAACATAAAAATATGTATTGTAGCACTCTGGTTCTCTCCGGCAATATGTATTGTTGCTCTCTAGTTCTCTATGGCAATATGTATTGTTGCTCTCTGGTTCTCTCCGGCAATATGTATTGTTGCTCTCTGGTTCTCTTCGGCAATATGTATTGTAGCTCTCTGGTTCTCTCCGGCAATATGTATTGTTGCTCTCTAGTTCTCTCTGGCAATATGTATTGTAGCTCTCTGGTTCCCTCCAGCAATATGTATCGCTGCTCTCTAGTTCTCTCCGGCAATATCCATTGTTACTCACATATATGTGTCCGATACTTCGATCGGTGGTGATTGGCGGGCGCTGGTTTATCCAGTTAGATGTCTGCCATCGTCTGTACGGTAAAAGTTAATGTTCTGGGGTTGATTGCAAGGTCTAGATTTGTGCCAATATGAGACGCAAGATCAGTTTTTAACAGTTCTGTAAATTGTACAAGTTCTTTACAAAGACTTTCTTCCAGATCTTCCGGATATGATTTAATAAGATTCGATGATCTCGTTACCACCTCTTCAGGTGTAAACGACTGTAACTGACGAAGGAATCCAAATACATCATTCAACTTTTGATAAGCTTTCTGGCGTTTTCACAAGGCAGAGAGCAATCTATCAATAAGGACAAGAAGTGTTCGGCTTTAAAACTGCTGAGAAGGCGTTTGAGATTCATCAAGTGTGCTGGAACCACTGAATTCATCATACTCTCGATTTCGTTTGTGTTTTCTTCGAGTTTGTTCTTGATAATGTTCACACTCAGTCAGATCCTTGGCCTTTTGCTCTATGTCTGCAAAAGTAGACCGCATAGCTTGAATATACCCCGCAGGGATTCATAGAGTGCACAAGCTGTATTCAAATCTTGGTCAGAAGATTGCAAAGAAGCACTGGTCATTTGAAAACGCTGTAATACTTGATCCCACAGTATGATCATTATTCCTGTTTCTAACTTCATCATGGTTGAAAGTAGACCACGAGCCTGTTGACGACACTCTGCCTTCTGATCATTGTTATCTGAAATATCATCCAAGACTTGTTTTATTGCAGAAAAGCTGTGTAAAAGTGCTTTTGTTGCATCTGCCCGAGCGGACCACCTGGTATCTGACAGTCTTTTCACAAAGGGCAAATGGGACTTATTATGAGTACCACCAGCATATAATGCAGTAGAAAGGAGACCCCACCGGTAGGTAGAAGCAGAAAAGGTGTACAGGCTTTCAACAAATCCAAAGAAAATGACTGCTTCTGTCCGCAAACAGTTAAGATAACAATAATAAAGAGTCACACTAAGTCACCCTCTTATGCTCTTCCTCTCAAAATTTCGTGACACCAAGTGAAAAGGCGCTAAAGATGGCATAAATCACTAGATCATTGGTTTAACGCTCGTATTAGAAGATGACCAAAAAATTATATACATATTTATTGGCGAGGGGCCCCTAAAAGCGATATGCTACTTTTGCTACTACGTTAATCCGGCTCTGATTAGGTCAATATTTGACAAGGATCAGTGTGTAGCGAGGGGACCCCTCCCCACCCAGCACTCTCCACCCAGCCCTCCACACCCAGCGGCAAAAACAAATAAAGGATTTCTTGCCAGGGTACAGTTTTGTTGGTTTTGTGGGCCCTAAACAGGACCGTGGTGCAGTTTTGTGGGTTTTGTGGGCCCTGAAAAGGACTGTGGTGGGTGCAGTTTTGTGGGCCCTGAAAAGGACCGTGGTGGGTGCAGTTTTGTGGGCCCTGAAAAGGACCGTGGTGCAGTTTTGTGGGCCCTAAAAAGGACAGTGGTGGGTGCAGTTTTGTGAGCCCTGAAAAGGACCGTGGTGGGTGCAGTTTTGTGGGCCCTGAAAATGACCGTGGTGCAGTTTTGTGTGTTTTGTGGGTCCTGAAAAGGACCATGGTGCAGTTTTGTGGACCCTGAAAAGGACCGTGGTGAGTTCAGTTGTGTGGGTTTTGTAGGCCCTGAAAAGGACCGTGGTGGGTGCAGTTTTGTGGGCCCTAAAAAGGACCGTGATGGGAACAGATCACCAAGGATCGCTGAAGCTATGCACATATCAGGACATACACATGTTCGTTCGTAGCAGCATAATTTACAGAGGAGGCCAAAATTCTGTAATGTCATGCAGGATACTGTCGAACGGGTCTGACTGACGAACTTTATTCCGATGTCGCCACAAAAATTCACACATGTAGGAATCTAACATGTGTCTCTGTGTTCCTTTTTGACGTTTGTTGCGTTCTTTCGCAGCTTTCCACAACCTCTCTATTCGTTGTGTGTTTGCTCCTGTATTTGGGTCGACAAAATTTTCAGAATGATTCACCGTTTTGTGAGTTAAACCTGGCAAATTCTGAATTGTACTATATGCGCGCCATTGATCAGACACAACTGTCGTACCAGGACGAACGTTGGCTATGATAAGGGGCATTAGTGTAGCCGCTGAGCGGTCCGGCACTGGAACCATGAAACACTCACTTGTTTCACGACAAATGCCCGCGAATACCCACTGCTGTGGAAATACACGACCGACGTTATTTTTTTCTGCGTGTGAACACACTTTCGTCGATCTCTACCGTCGGGTTGGGACCGCCAATTACAGCGGGATTAGCAATTAGTAAATTTGCACAAACCTCACGAAGGTTGCTGTTCCATTTAATGACAGCGTGATTGGCAATTCCTAGCTCTAATTTACAGAAAGCAATGCTATTCATCTCTCTACCCCAACAGTAAATTAACAGAATAATCTGCCTGAAGGACAGATGTGTGCCCTGTAACCATGTGCCAGAACGAACCGGAATGTCCTGCTGACATGAACGACATCTCTAACGATCTTGGCGAACTGTGAGGGACAAACCCATGACATGATTGTTAGCACACAGTCGGACGGTGTGAATAATTCCTCTTTCCTGTAAAAACTGCACACAATTCTTTTTGTTGCGTGTAAAATCTGACAACTCCAATAGATTCATCTTCCACAGCCTTCACACGACGATTGAATGACACGATGTTAGATTTGCCGCGCGATGACACACTGTTAGATTTTTCGCGCGAATTGAAGGAAAAAAATATTGAAAAAAAAAATGTAAGAAAAAGTATGGTGCTTCGTCTGACTACAAAATTTCAACAATTATAACCTGTGGGTGATAAAAGACACAAGTACCAAAGTAGTTGATTCGCTGTTAGACCTCATTGAGGTGGAGGATGGGACTGGTCTTGACATGTTTAAAGCTGTTAAGAAATTGTTGAGCGCGCATGCAATCCCGCTTAATAACGTCATTGGTTTTGCTGCAGACAACTGTGCCACTATGATGGAGACTGCAAGTGGTTTACTGGCATAGCTGAAAAAAGAGATTCCACGTGTCTTTGTTCTGGGCTATGTTTGTCATTCATTTGCACTTTGTGCAAATGCTGCCAGCCTCCACCTACCATCTAGGCTTGACATTTTCATAAAGAATGTCTGCTTCTATTTTTTGCGTAGTAGAAAAAGAAATCTCCAGTTCCAGTTAGTACAAGATGTAGTTCAGGCCCAGAAACATAAAGTGTTGAAGCTGTGTAAAACATGCTGGCTGTCCCGTGAAGCTGTCATTGAGAGGATCCTTGAGCAATGGGATGCTCTGCACTTGTATTTCCAATCCGAAGCTTCAGTGGACAACGTTGACGGTGCGGGGCAAATCCTGCAGACGATGAACACTGTTGGGATAAGCAACTAACTTTAATAAAATCATTTTTATATAATTTTGAATTTTTGGTAAAGAAAAATAAAATAATATTGAAGAAAAAAAAGTAAAAATTGGTAGCACACAGCTTATCTGTGCTAAAGTTGCACTAAAAGATTGTGTAAGCATCGTCTATCCTGTGTATTTGAGGTATAAAATATTCTGGGTATTTCTGGTTTTTTGAAAGAAGAAAATCTGGGTTTATCTCTAGAACTTAAGTGGTAACCTTGACGACCGTTGGTTACGCTATCATTTTGTGTAAAGGCAAACTTTTTCAAGAGCAAGCCGTGCTGAAATAACTTGCGAAACATACAAAATGATGAAACAGCAGATCGAATTGGCTGTTGGTCTTAAAGTGACCATTCAAACGAGCGCTGGTAAGAATCTAAATAACGTAAATTGAAATGAATGGCTGATTCTGAATGAGTTGTCACAAATTTACGCCCGCTATTGCTCGAGGCGAAATCTCCGGTTAACTCTCTTCAGACCTATTTTGTTTCATTTTCTCATACTCTGACATATCTGACTTCTAATGTTCCTTGATACCTCTTAATTTGAAGTCTAAGCGAGTGTGTTTTACATCAGATTGTTTTTAATTGAACAGACTACCATATTTACATGTAAAATGAATATTTATAAAATTCGTGAGTTTAAAAAATTGAAGGAAAGTCAACAGAAAATATACACAACAATTAGGCTGTTCAAGTCTACATCATCGCCACATAGGCTAGTAATAAATATGTGTTACTACTGTCACGTCTAGAATATTGAGTGCGTGTGTTGGTTTAGTCGTTTACACCACAGGTACGTACACAAGAGTCATGGATGGTTGTAAACGACTGGTGACATTTAATACTGCTTTATTCACGTCACAACACATTGATATGAAATGCACATAGTCAGGATACAGTTCACAGCATAACACGAAATATATCTTAACACTATAAGGACTGCACACTCGGCAGTTACAATGAGATCAGCGCTATAATAATATAGTGAATCCTACTAGCAATTTCTCACAAGACTGCACACCCGGCAGTTTGCAATAATCTCGCCTTCACTCATCTCAGCGCGATCTCTTCCTCAACAACTATTCTCTCACAGGAAACCATGGCTGATATATATATTCATCAGCGCTATAAAGTATCATCAATAATGATCCTCTCACAGGAGATCATGGCCTTTATATAAATCATCAAAAACTATCCTCACACAGGAAAACAATGGCCTTTAAGTAATTCATCAGCGCTATAAAGTATCATCAATAACGATCTTCTCTCAGGCGATCATGGCCTTTATATAATTCATCACCAACTATCCTCACACAGGAAATAATGGCCTTTAAGGACTGCACACTGCAGTTATCAAAATGGCCTACACAAAGTCTTGGCCTCATAAACATTTTCACAATAATCCATACTGCAGTTTTTATACTACGCTGTACCCACAGCGAAAAATCAGTCGACATTTTAACATCAGCACTGCGCAGGCATTTCACTTCCCAAAAACACAGTCTTGATCTACCCGGTCAAACGCCCAGAACACTCTCCTCGAATCACACACTCGTCCTGCTCAACACAGTCACGAGACTTCCTCACTGTCAACACAACTCAGTCAATCAATCATCTGCGGGCTAGCCGCGAGCTATTCTCACCCCGCTCAAAACAATACAGAATAAATATATATCTCACTACTTGAGATGATCAGCGTTTTTCCACGCTATCTGTAATCTATCTCTCGAAACTACCACGAGATATTTTCAAAACAATTCAATAGCCAACAAGCAAACAAGTGCTCCAACTCAAAATCTAACTTGTCTACTAACATACTCAGGTTTGCTTCCCTTACACCAGTTCTGTTCTTAACAAACGGCTTTTAAAAAAAAACATTAAAAAAAAACTCTTCCACTGAATACATTACAGTTATTATAAGTAGCTGCATTATCTTTGCTAAAATAATGAAACATGACTTCAGTAGACATATTTCTTGTGTAACACTGTATGATCATTAACACATAAGTAAAATAAGTTAGTTATGAGGGTGACATAATAAAGGCTCAACATATCTTTATATATTTCTTACTATGGCTTGTGGTATTCTGACAGACAATTCCTACCTGCATGAAAACATAAAAAAATATCACAAACTTTACACCTAACTTTGGTTTTTCTTTTGATCTTTACAGTCTGATAGCAAAGCTTACAATTTCTTTTTGTCTCTGTAAACTCTGGGTCCATGGTGTGCTGAGAAAAAAAAAACTGGTAGATGAAGAGAGTGGTACATCATCATTCAATCTTATGTTCCCCAATTCCCGGATCAGTTCTGTAAGATCTAGCTGACCATATCTAGCTGGTCTTCTACATCTGGGTATTTTTTCTGCCAGTCTTGAAATAAAATGTAAGCATTTACCATAGCAATATCAAGAAAGTGTAAAAAAGAGTTTTCCAATATTTAGTGCTCTTCTCAAAACATTGTACTTGTTAATCAGCTGGTCACTCTTGTCCACTCCTTTCATGTATATATTGTAATCCCTTACAAGATTTGGCTGTCTAACATTAAGTTCTGGAATATTCAAATAAACTTTAGTTCTACGCTTAGCGAACCTATGGCCATTTGCGAAATGAATGCTTGAAACCAGTGTTATAGTTTTGTTATCTCGCCACTGCAGTGCTAGTAATTCTTCATCACTATCCCACCTCATTGCACCTCTGATTGGATGTATAAAAATTATCAAAATAAACCCAATATCCTTGACTCACCAAAGATTTCATAAGATTCATAACTATAGTATAAGCTAAAGCAAATGGTCCACTTAGAGTGTTCCTACCTAAATAAACATCAAAATATATCCACTAACAGCATCAGCAAGAACCCATAACTTCATCCCCCATTTTATTGGCTTGTCTCTAATATACTGCCAAAAATAAAACACCCTTTTCTTATACCTTCTTTCACAAAATTACAGTTTGAAGAAGTCAATGGGTCTCAAAAACTGCTTGTTGCACTACAAAATATAGGGTATTTTCTCTGGTCCTTACCCCGGACAGTTGCAGATCTGGAACCCTCTCAGGTAAAAAGGGTGGAGGGTTGGAAGGTGGGCCTTCATCAAGTCCAACATAACCAAAATATCTGCAAGAAGAACAATTTAAAATTAATTTTTACAGATCAACAATAGAATTCAAAGTTACAGTTTAGTGTACACAGGAAAATTGACACACATTACATTTTCCGTACAAAGGAATACTGTCAATCACAAAGTCATATGATGTAAATAATAATTTTTAAAAGCAGAGACACAGGGCAAATGAGGTCAGAAAAATCAGCTGATTCAGAAGTTATGTCTGACCCACTTTATATTTATTTCCTGGTGCCATGAGTTCTTTGTTAACTGTGTGAAAGGTGAAATATTTGTTTCTTTTTTTTTTCAAAAACAACCAGAAAGCATCTATACTGACTACAATAGCCCACTAAAACGACTGTTTTAGTTCTTTTCAAAATCAGCTGTTATCATTTCGTTAACGAAGTAACATTACCTTTGCATGTACGGCTGTGATTTGAGTTGATCTGAGCTGTATTTTCACCATCCGACTTATCAGATGTTTCCAAGTCCTCTGAATAATCATCAGAACAGGAATCTACATCACTAGATGCGTTGAGTCACTATCAGACTGCATTTTGTTTATGATGTATTAGGACGAGTTGTTTGGAAAATATCCAAAAGCGCGGATGGACAAATGCGGTGTTTACGTTTTTCTGCGTGTAATTTCAAAGTCAAAATAAGTGAAAGCTGTATATTTTTTAGCACAGATATAATTGCTAACATGTATTCTTAATATAAAACATTGATACTTACTTACTTAGTCGTTCCCCTTCTACTGTGAGGTGTAGAGGTTTGGAAGAGAGAGCACCAGACTATCCTATCAGCTGTCGTCCTCCTGGCCTGGTTCCATTCTAGTCCTCGGTCCTTCAAAGATTGTCTAATGTTGTCCTCCCAGCGGACTCTGGGTCGTCCTGGGGTCTGGATCCCTGGCTCTTTGTTTCTCATGCTTGTCGTGGTAGCCGATCTTCTCCCATTCTGCAGACATGGCCAAACCATCTTAGTTGGGACTGTTCTACTTGGGTCTGCAGGGGGTGGGATTTTAGGCCTTGATGTATCATCTGGTTGCGGACCATGTCTCTTCTTGTTACTTCAACCACCTTCCTCAGATACCTCATTTCTGAGGTTTGGATCTGGCTTTTATGGGTTGTAGTCATTGCCCATGACTCGCATCCATATTTCAAGACTGGGACATAGGTGGAGCGGTATACAGCCATCTTCGTTTTCTTACCAACCTCTCTCTTGCTGAGGAATCCTCGATTTATGGCCTGAAAAAGTCTCCCAGCTGCTGCTTTTCGAGTGGCCAACTCTTCTTTGATGCCTCCCTTTTGGTCTGTAATAGCTCCGAGATATTTAAAGTGATCGACCTGCTCCAGGACCTGTTCTCCCAGCTTAATCTGATGTTTTCTTTCTTCTCGTGATATCACCATGGATTTTGTTTTAGAGCTACTTATGACCATCCCTCTCTTCTCCAGCTCTTCCTTCCAGACTTGCAGGTTGGATTGGAGATGTGCCTCTGATTTAGCAATCAGGGCAACATCATCAGCAAATGCCAGCTCTGAAATACATACCTGTCTCATCTTCCAGTACCCCACTGAATACTTTTTTGTTCTTTCCTTACATGACTTGATAACATCGTCCATGAGGAGTATGAAAAGATAAGGTGACAGGATATCACCTTGTCTTACACCAGTGGTGGTCCTGAACTCTTCTGACTTATGGTTTGCTGTCCTCACATAATTCCTGCAAGACTTGTAGAAACTCTGTATAGCATGAATCAGAGGTGCTGGAATGTTCTTCCTTAAAACATTGATTTGAAGTCAAAATAAAAAAATTAATGTGCTTTTTTTACTTCAAAAGTCATTGTTCCGTTCGGAACGATTTTCTTTATTTCCGGTCTGAAGAGTGTTAATATGTCTATTTTACGTGAGCATCCCTTTTTTTCCTGTACAATGACAGGTGTCCTCTTGCCATGCAGGCAGATACCCGCCGATTTTGTAGGTAGCCTACCCATAAGAGCTGGGTCGTCTCGGGTGTCGTTCAGGTTATTCCAGTCCCTGGTCGAAGACACTCTTCAAATGTCTTCGCCAGAGCTCGAATTATTGCAGACCAGGTCCCGGTCGACGACGCTTCATCAAATGTCCTCGCCAGGGCTCGAACCTGGATCTCCCAATCACCAGCGCAGTGTGGTAACCATTACACCAGCGCGGCTCCCTATGTCTCAGTGTGAATGCGGTGTGTCAATTATCTCAGTTAAGAATGGATTAGAAGAACAAGGTGCTAGCAGCAGAACAGAAGTCCTGGGAAGAATTTGGAGAAGAGCTAGAAAAGGATGCGCAAAAAAAACCAGAAAAGAACACGAGGAAGGAAAAACAGTACCCTCTTAAATTTATAAAGCACAAGCTAGTCAAATTGGTTACTGCCCCGAAGGAAGTAATGGAAAGAATATTTCTCAAAACGCTTTGATGGTGAGCTAGGTCAAGCATCAGAAATAATAACTACTAGCACAGAAGAGAAAACCAATGGTGATGAAGATGACATAATGATGGAAGAACTGAAAGCAGCACTGGAGAAAATCAAGATGGGCAAAGCAGCAGGGCATGATGGTATAACACCAGAAATGGTTAAGTACATGGGAGCATCAGGCGACCTATAACTTTTAAGGGTCTTACAGGCAGCATGGTGCAACAAGACCATACCAAAGGATTGGGAGATTGCCATCATAACACTGATTTTCAAAAAGGGTGACAATCGACAATGTGGAAACCGTAGAGGCATATCCCTTCTCAGTGTCCCTGGTGAAATCTACTCTAGAATCCTAGAGCAGAGACTCAGACGCCTAGCTGAGCCACAATTGGAAGAGATCCAGTGTGGATTCCAAGCAAATCGAAGTACTCAAGACCTAATCTTCATACTCAGACAGCTGAATGAAAAGGCCCTTGTGTATAAGAGGGAGATCCATCTTTGTTTCATAGATCTGGTAAAAAAAGCGTTTGACAGTGTTAAATTATTAAATTGTTAATGTTTATATTTTGTAACACGCCACACAGGCAATCATAAATATGTGCTACTGTTCTGTCACTGTTTGGAATGTTTATGGGTGTGTACAGGTTCTTTAAGTGTGTCTATGGTACAGTCACACACACCACAGCAACGTATGGTCAAGCATAGACTGACGGGAAGGACTAGTATTCGTATCCAATTCACAGTACATGGTTTATTCACACAGTAACACCGACATCAGGCACAGTACACTACACAGGTTACAATAGCATACAAAAATCCATGGGTATAGGTTGCAAAGAACGTCATAACTTCCCAGTATAACATAAATTGATAGGAAATAGCATCTATCAAAAGACTGCCTACATTGCAGTTCACCGCAGTTCTCATTTCACAATATTACGGTGACAATATCCGTCAACAAATGACTGCCCACATCGCAGTTCTAGTATTATAACAATAAATCCATTCAGAAGACTGCATACACTGCAGTTTACAATACTCCATGGCTTGAAAATATTTCAATATCTATTTAACTGCCTTCATAAAAATCCACTCGTACACACCGTGAAAACCTCGCTAACCATCTTCCCAACACACTGCCCGGGAACTCCCTGTCTCGAGATTACCGTATCTCAGTACAGCTCAGCCAATAACACATGCGCAGGCTAGCCGCAAGAGAGCGAGAGAATATCGCTCAGCTCAAACTGAACCTACCTCAAACTAACATTCAGAACCTTCGAAAGCTTTCGAACAGTTTTCTGTATCATATATTTTTAAACAAAGTAACTAGTTAGTTGAGCTGTAAACAAAAATCATTGATCATACAGCTCCCCACTAAGAAATTCTCTCATCACTCAGAGCGTGTTTACAAGTGCATACAAATATCCGACCCATACATTCAAGTCCTTAACAGTTAACTCCCCTTACTAAAACATGACTTAACAGACAGGGTCCCCTGGAGCAAACTTTGGGACTGTTTGGCTATACAGAGCTTCTACAAGTCTTGCAGAAATTATGTGAGGACAGCAGACCATAAGTCAGAAGAGTTCAGGACCACCACTGGTGTAAGACAAGGTGATATCCTGTCACCTTATCTTTTCATACTCCTCATGGAGGATGTCATCAAGGCATATAAGGAGAGAACAAGAAAGTATTCAGTGGGGTACTGGAAGATGAGACAGGTCTGTATTACAGAGCTGGCATTTGCTGATATGTTGCCCTAATTGCTAAATCAGAGGCACATCTCCAATCCAACCTGCAAGTCTGGAAGGAAGAGCTGGAGAAGAGAGGAATGGTCATAAGCAGCTCTAAAATAAAAACCAAGGTGATATCACGAGAAGAAAGAAGAAATCAGATTAAGCTGGGAGAACAGGCCCTGGAGCAGGTTGACCACTTTTAATACCTCGGAGCTGTTATAGACCGGAAGGGAAGCATCAAAGAAAAGTTAGCCACTCGAAAAGCAGCAGCTGGGATACTTTTTCAGGCCATAAATCGAGGATTCCTCAGCAAGAGAGGTTTTAAGAAAATGAAGATGTCTGCACCACCTATGTCCCAGTCTTGACGTATGGGTGTGAGTCATGGGCAATGACTACAACCCATAAAAGCCAGATCCAAACCTCAGAAATGAGGTTTCTGAGGAAGGTGGTTGAAGTAACAAGAAGAGGCATGGTCCGAATCAGACGTTACGTCAAGGCCTAAAAACCCAACCCCTGCAGACCCAAATAGAACAGTCCCAACTAAGATAGGAGCCGCGGTTCACAGGGGTGTTGTTGTTGTTGTTGTCGATATCCCATAGCTGCTGAGCATCTACTCTTGGCAGCCCAATGCCATTCTTAAAAAAGTGCAGGTTTTCTGCAGTTGTTTTAACGTTCCATATAGTGAGTTGGTGACTGTCAGAGGTGTCTGTAAAAGTTTTTTCCTGGCGTTTGTGAGTGATGGACACTCCATGAGGAGGTGTCTGGTTGTTTCATAGGGATGAGAGCAGTGTCTACACATGGGTAGGTGCTGAGGGTTGATACGGTTTAGATGGCTATTGACTCTGGCGTGTCCTGTTCGGAACTGAAAGATAAGACTTTGATTTCTCCTGCTGAGTCTGTTTATGTTATCGTTGTCTTTTGGGCAGGTCATTTCATTAAAGACATTTCGGCCAGTCGGCCCGTTCGCCCATCTGTTCAGCCAGATTTCCCTTGTGTTCTTTCTGAGAATCTGTTTGACTGTTCTCATGCTGCAGGGTCTGTCCTTTTGTTGTTTAGAGGCTCCTGCTTTTGCAAGTCTATCAGCTGTCTCATTTCCAGTTAGATCACTGTGCCCAGGGATCCACTGTAGGGTTACACTGATGGAGTAGGCTGTGATCAAGTTGTGAACCGCTCTTCCTATAAGAAAAATGTCTTTGTTTTCATATGGAGTCTGTTTAAGTGCTTCCAGAACAGACATGGAGTCACTGAAGATCACTATATCTGATGGCTTTCGTTCCATAAGGTCAAACTGTTGGTGTAGTAATTCAATGGCTGTCTTGATGGCCTCAGCCTCCGCTGCATAATTTGAACAATTCTCACCACAGGAGTCACAGAACTCATAAGAGGATCCATCCAGGTACCATATGCAGATGCCGTATCCTGCAAAGGAGGTGGTCTTGAAAGCTGAACCATCTGTGTAGGCCTGTATTGCTGACGTTGGGTAGCTGTTTATGGTCTCCAAGGCACACGTCTTCAAGATTGTGGGTAGTGTTTCCTTGTTGGCCGTTTTATCTATCAGTTGTGTTTTGACAGTTGGTTGATGGAAGTTTTCCCAAGGGGGTGGTCCAAAGTATTTGTTTTCCAATTCTCTCTCTTGCGGGAGATGGTGTTTATCATTTTCCTCTTTGGCTATGTCCAGGAGAGATAGTTGTTTCAGTCTTCGTGTTTGTTTCCAAGTGTCAATAAGTACTTTGTTTGGGTGGTCTTTCTCTTGTCTCCTGTTTCTCTCTACAGCTTCAGTCAGTGCTCTTTTACGCCTGATATCCAGCGGCTCTATATTGGCATCTATCTCACATACGGCTGTGGGTGTTGATCTCATCCCTCCGCAAATTAACCTGAGAGCTTGGTTCTGCACACGGTCCAGAGCTGAGATGGTATTAGTACTCACAATGGTCTGGAGGGGGAGGTTATAGTCTATTGATGATCTCACATAGCCAAGGTATAGTTGACGAAGGGTTTGTTTATCCGCTCCCCAATTTGTACTAGCTAGCCGTTTGATGAGATTTAGGCGCTTACATGCTTTTTCCTTGAGGTTGTGGATGTGTCCATCTAGTTTCAATTGTCTGTCCAGTTTTACTCCTAGATAGACTGGGTGCTCTTCTTTTGTTAGTGTTTCCCCACTCAGTTTGATGTTGATAGGTCTTTTTGCTATTTTGTGGCTGCGGGAGAAAGTGGTGTATACAGTTTTCTGCGTATTGATTTTTAGTTTCCACAGCTCACAATATACTGACATTGTAAGGAGAGCTCTGTTGATCTTGGCTTTTGCCAGGATGGGATATTTGTCAGTAGTCCAGATGGCAAGGTCATCAGCAAACAGCGCCTTCGACACATTCAGATGTTTGGCAAGGTCATTAATGAAGATGAGGAAAAGGGTGCAACTTAAAGGAGAGCCTTGAGGCAGTCCTTCTTCCAGCGTTCTTTTCCGTGAAATTGCACCGGCATAGCTGGTAGCTATGGTTCTATTTGTTAGGAAGGCCTGTATCCATCTAATCATTTTCCCTCCTATTCCCATTCTTCTCATCTTTAGCAAAAGTCCCTTTCTCCAAACTCTGTCGTAGGCTTGCTCAAGGTCGATGAACACAGCTATTGTGCTTTTTCCCTCTTGAAAGCCATCCATCACATTCTGTGTAAACCTGAAGAGGGGGTCATCTGTGCGGCACTTACGTCTGAAGCCTGCCTGGTTGTTGTCCAGAAGGTTCCAGCTTTCCAACCACCAGTATAGTCTGTTGTTTACCATTCTCTCGACCAGCTTGCCCAAGCATGAAGTGAGGGATATGGGCCTATAGCTTCTTGGTGTTCCTGGTGGTTTCCCTTTCTTCAATATAGGCAAGATGGTTGCTGTCAGCCATGCTGGTGGTAGCTGTCCCTCATTCCACTTTCTATTGATGAACCATAGAAGTGTCTCTTTTGCCTTTGGCCCTAGTTGACAAATCATGTCATTTTTAATTTTATCTGGTCCTGGAGCTTTATTTTTGGCCAGTATCCGTAGTGCCATTCTCAGTTCTTGCGGACGGAACGGATCATCGAACGCAGCAATATTGGTCTGATCTATGTTACGCGTGGATGTGTTCTTTAGGAGGATTTTGTCTAGTTTCTTTCTCTGTTGTGTTTTATTTACACTGGCGTAAAAATTGTTGAAGACATCGGCTTTCTTGCTGCTTGATGTTACTTCATCACCACTTCCATCCACCATGGGTGTTGGGTTTGTCTTTTTCTTGCTTCCCTCGAGATTACTGAGGAGTCTCCAAACTTTCTTCCCTTCTCTTTTTAAATCTAATTTGTTGCAATTTTCTTTCCAAGTCTCCCGTTTATTCTTCTTGGTGACATACCTTACTTTTGCTGTCCACTTGTTGTACTCTGTTTTATTTAGAGTGGTAGGATATTTTTCAGCCTTCTTTCTAGCTTCTCTCCTTTCTTTGACTGCTTCAGCTAGTTCAGATGTCCAGTAAGGTTTATACTTCTTATGCTTCCCCCTTGGGATGCACTTTTTGGTAGCTGTTAGGATTGTGGTACACATGTTGTTGTATGTAGTATTAATGTTATCAGTTCTAATGATTTGACTGAACCCAGTGTCAGTTTCTCGGCCGTAGCGGTCCCAGTCTGCTTTCCTGAAGTTCCAGGATGGTTTACACAGGGACTTCTGTGTCATCTGTGGTGTTAAAATAGTTGTTAAAACAGGGCGGTGGTCACTTCCCATGTCTTCTAAGACTTTGATGATACTATTTTCTGCTATGTCAGATGAAACAAATGTCAGATCTGGCCGGCTGGTCGAGCCGTATGCCCTGTGTAGGAGTGTTGGTGGAGTTTCCAAGTTCTGCAGCAGCGTTAAGTTGGTACTGCTGCACAGCTCCTCAACCTCTAGACCCCTACTGTTAAACCGCCTGTATCCTAGAGCAGGAATGTGAGCATTAAAATCACCAGCTACAACAGTTTTCTTTAGTATGGGCTCGAACTCAGGCAGACCTTTTGATGAGGTCGGGGGACAGTAAATGTTGTGTAGTGTGTACTTGGTGCTATCTTTGCCCCATAGCTTTATTTCTTGGTGGTCGATATCCCCCCGCAGGGTTGTTGGTTACTGTGGCTTGGGTATCATTTCTGATTAAGGTCATGATGCCTTGGCACTTCAGGCATTCACATTTGTACTGTGTATAACCCATGATGTTAATTTGTCTCCATGGGAGTATTGTTTCCTGCAGAAGGGCTACTTGTACTTGATGTTCGTGTAATATTTTTGTAAGCTCAATTGTCTTGTTCTGTAGTCCAGCTATATTTAGCTATAAAATGTTAAGGTTCCCCTTCGCTGACTTTTCACAAGGAGCAGGGGATTTATCTCTCTTGCGCGGGCCTTGGTAACCGAGGCGACGCCCGAGCTCGTATGGAATATGTTGTTTGACTGGCATTGGAGGTATTGGGTGTTTGCTGCAGACATCTCCCTCCCAAAGAATGCAATGGATGTGTCTTCCTCCATGAGTATTGGGTTGATTTGCTTAGCCACTCACCGTTTGGCTCTAAAGATCACTTCGCTCTGGGGGTTCAGGTGGGGTTCACAGAGATGCATTCCCCGGTAGTCACAATCGCTCACAATGCAGGCCTCATTTTTTGTTCTGTGGCTGAGCTTTTGCTGTGGCTGTGTCACGTCCTGCATCCTATGCCTTCACGATTTTTCCGAGCACAGCGGTTCTAAATTTCCATTGAGTTTTAGTGGCTTTGCTTCCCGTGTCTCAGGAGTTGGACAAAATCTGACGATGGGTGCAATGTCAGGTTGCATGGCAATCTTGCTGCAGCTGGGACATAGGGCAGGGCCCGGATCCCTTCTAGGTAAAGACCTGTCTTTTACCATCACCACTTCAGGATCCTTGGTGAGGTGTATCGTGGATTGGACAAAGAAAGATTGGTAGGCAAGTAGAGAAGAGAGAAGGTAGCATTTAACCCATGAGTGGGGTTTGGGTTGGTGTTGACCAGAGTATGGTCCACTCGCCGGTATTGTGCCTACACCTTAGGAGGGGTCCCAAACAACTCCCGACCCAGTTATACCGCCAGGCACTCGGTCGCCCCCATAGCAAACTCTGTGAAAACGGGGTCACCACGTGAAGGTGCTGTTATGGACACATTTGTACAGGAGAGGCCATATGCTAGGAGCTTACTACAAGACAGTAGCTTCCGCGGCGCTCACTGCACCTGGATATGAGAGGCTGTGTGTTTGCATCAACATCCATTGATGTTGGTGGGACGTCAGAGCCCGAACCCTACATAGACCCCAGCACAGTGGTTAGTGCACTGGTTTCCTAGCTCGGTGGTCCATGGTTCAATCCCCAGTTGAGGTGGGAGTTTTTAAACCGCAATCGGCTCTGGGGTTGACCCAGCCTCATGAATTGGGTACCAGAGTAATTCTGGGAAGGTTAAGGCGTCTGGCATGATGCTGACCACATCACCCCTAATGTGCCGATGGTCAAGAAAATATGGGCCTAACACCATATTCCCAATTCTCCTTAATGGGCGTGTAACGGGATCCATTACCTTTACCTTTTCAACTAAGATGGTTTGGCCATGTCTGCAGAATGGGAGAAGATCGGCTACCACGGCAAGCATGGGAAACTAAGAGCCAAGGATCCAGACCTCCAGGACGACCCAGAGTTCGCTGGGAGGACAACATTAGACAATCTTTGAAGGACTGAGGACTAGAATAGAACCAGGCCAGGAGGAAGACAGCCGATAGGATAGTCTGGCGCTCTCTCTTTCAAACCTCTACACCTCATGGTACAGGTGGAACGACTTAGTAAGTAAGTAAGAATGGATTAGTATTTATTTGTTATTATTGCTTATATGTGAATCTTCCCACCCCCCGCAATTTTTATAGCCAGGCTACATTGTATATTATAATATTGAAATTCTGTTACTGGATCCATATCTTCGGCATGCTAGCTTTTGTAATTTAGTAGGCTACTTGTGATTAAAGACATAATTCGTTGTCTGCTGTGTAAAGCAGCGCTTTTCAACCAGTTTGTCACGCATACCTCTAAATTCAAAAAAGCACTAAAAGGTATCCACACCTGCCATTAAATACAAATAAAACTTTCATGACATCTACACGTATAAATGGGTTGAATCACGGAATAGGGTGACATATACCTGATCTCGCCCACGGGGCTATCAGTATGAAGTTGGTTTTGTGTGTGCATGTTCTTGTCAGCTGTTACAACCTCTGAGAAACAGCACTATGGTTAGCAGGTTACCATTGAGATTTGGGTTGAAATGAACAGTGGGATGTGTGTTTTATGTCATCCATAAAGTTTCCCACATTGTTAAGTTTAGGATACCTTGACCTAATCCTTAACACTGTGTCTCTAAATTCTTTTTATTGAATGCACATTCCTTTCAGCTTCATTCAGCATTCATACACTTTTTTTATCCTTAGCCACCGACTGGCAAAGCAGTCAGTGGCCATCACGCCTGGGGGCGTTCTGTAGGGCAGAAACAAACTGCCTCCACTTTGCCATCCTTCATGCAGTGCACAAGCTCTGGTTCATTCTTTACATCTCAGCTTCCACAGTTCTCTGCCAAGTTGATTTTGGTCGACCTCTCTTCTTTTGCTTTCCTTCAGAGGTTCATTGCATAACTTGATCTTGTGATGGCATCAGGGTCTATTCTGATGGCGTGCCCAACCGAACTTCAGCATCTGCCAGCTATGATGGTGTTGATTATCCTTTTATTTGCTCCGAGTAAGCACTTTTTGGTTGGTGATAGTATTCAGCTGAAAGATTTGCATACACAGAAAAACATTTGCTTCAGCTAACTTTAAACCTAACCTGTTTAGAGCTTAAACATTTTTCAAAAGTAATCACATGCACCAAATATTGAGGCAGTGGGTAAAAAAAAAAAAAAATACCAACTTACCACATATTACTATGTCTCCGGATCCTTTTTAAATGGCGTTCCGACTTCTGCCACTTAATTGGCTGCCGTATAGATAGCCATTTATGCAATATCTCGTTCATGCCCCACCATAGTGTGATTCAGCCATATAAATGATATACGTGAAATATTAGTAAATCAATAATAACCCTATCAGCACATATCACTGCATCGATATATAGCGATCTTTCTATACGAAAAAAGCACAAAAATAACACTAGTCAGACGTTATGAGTCTGAATACAAGCTTTTGGGAGTGACTGCCTGTGTTGCAGAAGTTATTTTGAATTTCCAAGCCTGCTGTTTCTGTTGCATCTATAGGCAATTAGTTGACAGATGTCGAAGATAAACATAAGATCTATTTGAAACAATTAGCACATAAAGGTCAAAGTAGGTATCACAAAGTGATTTTTCATTTTGTTTGTCGAGTGTCTTTGTTTATAGATCTTCAGATCTCTTCAAGCCATGAAATTTCCTTTTTAAATTTTAAAAATCAGACATGAAACACCCGAGTTACAGCATTTCAAAATTTTGGGGACTTGCAAAATATTGCAAACATCTTCGCACCGAACAAATTGCCTGGCTTTGTACAATCATAACTAGTCAACAAACTTTCACTAAGTGAATAATGCTTTTTTTTTTTTTTTACAAAGTCATACAAGTCCTTATTGCAGAAAAGAAACATGGGAAGTACAACAAATCAATTAAATGAATTATAGTCCGTCAACATTGACAAAAAATACAATTTCAAGTCTCATTTTTGTGTCGCAAAGTGTCGCAGGCGTCTGTGGCCTAATGGATATGAACGCAGTTTCATAATCCAGATATACCAGGTTCGAAACCTGCTGCAGGCGGTTTGGTAGCAGATCGCTTTGTCTGGATTTTTAACAATGGTATAAGCGCTGTACCGTTCATAAAGCAATGGCAAACTACTGAATGAAAAAATTGCCTAGAAAAATCACAAACAGCCATTTTCATGCACTCATAAATCAAAAACTACACATAGGAAAATCATGATGTCTTGAGCTTAAAGAGAGCATTATATACTTAATGCTTAATTTTTTTGAGCCACATGAAATACTGAAAACTATAAAACTGCATTATGCGAAAATGGATCAAAGGCTAAATTTGCTGTTGGGAAGAAAAATCTCACAAAATTCAAAATTTTGTCATAAAATCATAAATATTACAGCTATAGAGCTGAAAACATCGATATTTATGTAATTTGAGTTGTACAATTCAAATTGATGGTTTTTTTCTTATTGAAACCACCTATACTGCTCAAAATTTTATTTAAAATAAAAAAAAGTTTACATTAGTCCGTGTCCAAGTCACTGTCACATGAGGTCAGCAACTTCATTTCGTGACTTCTTCTGAGGTGGTTGTGAAGTTGAATCTTCATTAATATCTTGCATAAGGGTTGAATACAGTATCCTGCTATTAGAACCACTATTTGTACAAGTGTGGAAAACAGGGACAACACCATCAGAGTGGAACAAAGGAATAATTGTCAAATTGCCCAAGAAGGGAGATCTTGCAGACTGCAATAATTGGAGAGGAATCACTCTTCTCTCAGTTCCCAGCAAAATACTAGGCAGGATAATTATACAGAGAATTTCAAAAGCAGTAGATCACAAACTGAGGAAAGAACAAGCAGGATTTAGAAAGAACAGAAGATGTGTAGATCATATATTCACTCTCAGGAACATTATAGAGCAGTGCTCAGAATGGCAAAGACAGCTGTACATTAACTTCGTTGATTTTGAAAAGGCTTTTGACAGCATACATAGGGACAGTTTATGGAAAATACTGAGGGCTTATGGAATTCCAAGCTGCATAGTGTCAATCATAAAAAGCCTCTATGTCAACTTTACGTGTAGTGTTGGGCAGAGCAACCTAACCTTTGAGGTGAAGACAGGAGTACGACAGGGATGCCCCTTATCAACCACTCTATTTTTAACAGTCATAGACTGGGTGATACGCCAGACAACAGAGGGCAGTCCAAGAGGAATAAGATGGACTACATTTTCTACATTGGAAGTTCTGGAATATGCAGATGACATTGCACTACTAGCACATTCACATCAACACATCCAGGAAAAAACGGATAGACTTAATAAGTTTAGCCAGCAGGTGGGCTTGAACATCAATTTAAAGAAGTCAGAGGTCATGACGCTCAATGTGAGCAACCCTGAGCCCATATCAGTAAGGAATCAGCAACTGGTACAGACAGACACCTTCATTTACCTAGGATGCATAGTAACACCAGACGGCGGGGCAGGCAAAGACATCAACATCAGAATGAATAAGGCAAGAACAGCCCTTTTTAGCCTAAACAACATCTGGAAGTCCTCTCAATACAGCACAAGCACAAAATTAAGATTATATCAGAGCTGTGTGCTTTCTGTGCTTCTCTATGGTGCGGAATGCTGGAGAGTTACAGAGAAGGAAATGTCGAAATTGTCCTCTTTTCACACAACATGCCTAAGAAAAATTCACCGAATCTTTTGGCCAAATACCATCACCAACCAAGATCTGCTTGCTCGGAGCAAGCAAGAGGACATGCACACCATCATAGCTAGCAGACGCTGGAGCTGGGTTGGCCATGTCCTCAGAAGAGACCCCGATGCCATCACAAGAACAGCTATGCTTTGGACCCCTGAAGGAAAACGAAAGAGAGGCCGACCAAAAACAACCTGGCGGAGGACTGTGGAGGCTGAGATGCAAAGAATGAACCAGAGTTGGGGCACTGTACGAAGGATAGCCGCCGACCGAGCAAAGTGGAATAAATTTGTTGTTGCCCTACAAGACGCCACTAGGCGTGATGGCCACTGACTGCTTTGACAGTCGGCGGCTAAGGATCAAAGAAGAAGAAGACAGTATCCTGACTGAACCAGAGAGAAACAGATGTTTTTTCTCCAAGAAAATTGTTCTATACCTTATCTGCATCTTGAGGTCGTTGGCATTATCTTTCTTGAACAGAGCATCCACTTCCGCCTTTGTTTTATAAAATATGCTCGCAATGCATCATAACGATCGTTCCGCCTTTGTTTTATAAAATATGCTCGCAATGCATCTTAACGATCATTCCGCCTTTGTTTTATAAAATATGCTCGCAATGCATCATAATGATCGTTCAGCCTTTGTTTTATAAAATATGCTCGCAATGCATCATAACGATCGTCCCCTGAAATAATTGAGAGGGGAAAAAAAAAGGTTAATTAAGCGAGAGAGGCAACTTTTTAATATGTTTTTTATTAACGTTTACAAATATGTAGCAGGCTAAATTCTAAACATGACTTGAATCCATAACTAGAATAAGACCTATCGAAAGGAGGTCAAGCGACTTCACAAGCTGTTAGTCCTTAAATCTGATACCGAATGTTTAGACAATGGTGATAGTCCGGTAAAACAACCCAATAGGTACATTAATAATAATAACAATTACACACCACCCCCCCCCGCCCCCCCCCCAAAAAAAATTGCTTATAAAAATGAAAAACTTTCTGTCTAAATATGTTAATCGACCAGTCACATTTTTCTGTCCTTCTACTAATACATCCCACCTATGTCACTTGCCATTGCGATATTGCAAATAAACAAAATAGATCTGAAATGAATAGAAATAAAACAAAGTTCAAAACTTACTCAGAGCATATTGGGTCAAGTTCCATTGGTGAAACTTTCAATTCAGCGCCTGAGTCATTGTGTGCTGTGTCCTGTACAGCCAGCCTATCGTGATCAGGATTGACAGTTTGACAGGGTCCCCTGGAGCAAACTTTGGGACTGTTTGGCAAGGAAGAACATTCCAGCACCTCTGATTCATGCTATACAGAGCTTCTACAAGTCTTGCAGGAATTATGTGAGGACAGCAAACCATAAGTCAGAAGAGTTCAGGACCACCACTGGTGTAAGACAAAGTGATATCCTGTCACCTTATCTTTTCATACTCCTCATGGATGTTATCAAGTCATGTAATAAGAGAACAAGAAAGTATTCAGTGGGGTACTGGAAGATGAGACAGGTATGTATTTCAGAGCTGGCATTTGCTGAGGATGTTGCCCTGATTGCTAAATCAGAGGCACATCTCCAATCCAACCTGCAAGTCTGGAAGTAAGAGCTGGAGAAGAGAGGGATGGTCATAAGTAGCTCTAAAACAAAATCCATGGTGATATCATGAGAAGAAAGAAGACATCAGATTAAGCTGGGAGAATAGGTCCTGGAGCAGGTTGACCACTTTAAATATCTCGGAGCTATTATAGGCCGAAAGGGAGGCATCAAAGAAGAGTTGGCCACTCGAAAAGCAGCAGGTTGGAGACTTTTTCAGGCCATAAATCGAGGATTCCTCAGAAAGAGAGAGGTTGGTAAGAAAACGAAGATGGCTGTATACCGCTCCACCTATGTCCCAGTCTTGACATGGATGCGAGTCATGGGCAATGACTACAACCCACAAAAGCCAGATCCAAACCTCAGAAATGAGGTATCTGAGGAAGGTGGTTGAAGTAACAAGAAGAGACATGGTCCGCAACCAAACGATATGTCAAGGCCTAAAATCCCACCCCCTGCAGACCCAAGTAGAACAGTCCCAACTAAGATGGTTTGGCCATGTCTGCAGAATGGGAGAAGATCGACAAGCATGGGAAACAAAGAGCCAGGGATCCAGACCTCCAAGAGGACCCAGAGTCCGCTGGGAGGACAACATTAGACAATCTTTGAAGGACCAAGGACTAGAATGGAACCAGGCCAGGAGGAAGACAGCCGATAGGATAGTCTGGCGCTCTCTCTTCCAAACCTCTACACCTCACGGTAGAAGGGGAACGACTAAGTAAGTATATGCGATATTACAAATAAACGAAATAGATCTGAAATGAATAGAAATAAAACAAAGTTCAAAACTTACTCAGAACATATTGGGTCAAGTTCCATTGGTGAAACTTTCAATTCAGCGCCTGAGTCATTTTGTGCTGTGTCCTGTGCGGCCTATCGTGATCGGGATTGACAGTTTGAACAGTCGCTATTGAGTTTCCACACCTAGACGTGTTGGAGGTGTTCTTTTTTAACGTTCGCTCGCTCTTTCCTCAAATAACTCTGATGTTTAAAACTTTGATTAAGATTTTAGCAGAATGGTTACTCCTTTGTTTAGTGAAAAATAATTGTAGGTAGGCCTCCCAGATGTGTATTAAAATCCAAACTTTCTCATTCACTTCGAATTTACTATATCTTCCTATAAGAAATCTGTGCCTTTTTTTTAACATGTGCGTAAATCTCAGTTTTTGCTCTTCATATTGGTGAAAACCGTATCAATGTAGCATTTTTGAAGACATAGCACCACCACTTTGATTGAGGTGGGGTCCTGTCAGGGAATTTCGCTCTCTTGAGCGCCGGTCAGCCAGCGCACAGAAAGAATGGTTTTAATGGTGTTTTTTGTTGTTGTTGCCTCACTCAATTTCAATGACTCGCAGAATGACATATTATGAAAGAAGAAAGATCAAGGAACCAGAAGATATAATTTTTATTTAGAAAAGGCAAATTAATTACTAGGCAGAGTGAGATTTAAAAGGGCCCAAACTGGGCCTCGCTTGCCCAGCACATCATTTTTCGACAGCGGTGTGGTGGTACTTTGTGAAATTTAGTCATAGACAGCATCAGAGCAGCCTGGGGTGAAGTAACCAGAAAGATCATATAGAGTCTAGGAGAGACTGTGAATCAAAGGATGCAACATCATCCTGGGGTTTGAGGCGGCTCCAGTAGACTGGCTGAAAAAAGCAGGATTGTAGGATGTCACTGATTGATAGGGAAAAGTTACAGCAGTCTCATTGCGAGGGTCATATTTGAATAACTTTGTCACTACAGTAATTTTAATATGTTGCTTACAATACATGTATCTGTTAAATCACAATGTTTTGATTCATTAAATAATATTTAGAATGTACTCTAAAATTTACAAGTTATGAATACATTATAAGAAATAGCTTATTAAATGAGCATCTTGTTGCAGTTTTGAGTGCTTCAGCCAATTGCTGACCTCAGAATACTTAAATGTATTCAAGAAAAATATTTGCTTCTTCAGCACTCTGAAAGAGTTGACATTGGATCTGTCAGTTTTAGCTTTAAATCTTCTCATTGACTGTGGCAGGGCCGTCATTAGTTGGAAGCACAGCCCTAGAGAAAGCACACTTTTGTGTGGCCCTTTCTTTCTCTTATTTATAACTGAAAATCAGACTAAATGTCATCTGTATAAATAAAATTTAGTGAATGGTTTTCCAACATTTTCTATCTTTTACCTTGTTGGTACCCTGTAAGAAACTATTTTTCAGTCATCATTCTTATTTGCTGTTTGCCATTAATCTTTTCAACATTGTCCACTGCAGCTGAAAAGCACACGTGGTTGAAACCTGTAAAAATGTTCCATTGTTTTGTGTACCTTGTACCTAGCTTCCATTGTGACGTCACTATGGAAGCTTGGTACAAGGCTTGGTTTTGGGTTTTCTTGTATAGGAAGCCATGATCCATCATGCACCGTTAAAGCTAAAAGTTAGACAGCCATGGAGTAAACTCCACAGGGACATCGAGAAAGAAGATTGCCCCAGAAGTACTTGGAAACAAACATTTGAGGTAGAACTCAAATGAAAGCAGAGAGAGAGAGAGGCCCAGGACAGGACTGGGTGGAGAGTTCTTATCTCCCCACAGTGCCTCTACAGGCATTATGCTAGTAAATCAATCTCTCAAAAAAGTAGCAGTGAAGCACACATCACTGTGCCATTGATTGCTATAAAAATAGTTTTGCAATTAATGCACTGTAACTTCACTAGTTTACAGAATTGTCCCAAGTAGGCTTTCTTCAACAAAAATTTAAAACGCTAGTCCTGCTACAAAAACTTTAAATTTTTAGGTTTACTCAGCATTACCACTCTGAATTTAAAAAAAACAAAAAAACCTCACTATCGATAACTTGGGCTATTTTAGGCGATGTTGGCTGATTTTGAGCTCAATCTAGGTGGTGTTCCTCAACTAATGAAGGAAAATGACACCTAGACGGGGCCCAAAAAAAAAAAGCCTAGATCTAGGTGAATCAAAATAGGAGTGGCAACGCTGGGTTTACTGAGTCAATAAATAAAACAGTTTGGTAGCTCATGTATTTTTGGAAACGGAGTTAAGTTTGCATTAATAATAAAGGATTTTCTTATGCCAGGGAGATTGCAAAATCTGCACTCCCTTAAAGTACTAAGATGATTTTTACAAAATTAGTGGTAATTTCATATCTTGCAGAAACTTTTTTCTCTAGAACTCACTTTCAAATTGGATTGCAAATTGTTAAAGAAATGTATTAATATTCTTGAGAAGCGAAGGCAGCTGTGAGCAACACAGAAGAACAACCTGATGACTTGGAAACCCTCTGGCTTAAATTCAAGGAAACAATACTTAGGAGCTAAATACACAACAGGACAAATGGAGAAATATAGGGAATACAGTAGTCCCGAGAAGAATTTGGAGAAAAGCTAGACAAAGATGCGCAAGAAAACCAGAAATTGTTCTATAAGACCCGAAAGAACATGAGGAAGGAAAAACAATGCCCTCTCAAATTTATAAAGGACTTACTTACTTAGTCGTTCCCCTTCTACTGTGAGGTGTAGAGGTTTGGAAGAGAGAGTGCCAGACTATCCTATCGGCTGTCTTCCTCCTGGCCTGGTTCCAATCTAGTCCTCGGTCCTTCAAAGATTGTCTAATGTTGTCCTCCCAGCGGACTCTGGGTCATCTTGGAGGTCTGGATCCCTGGCTCTTTGTTTCCCATGCTTGTCGATCTTCTCCCATTCTGCAGACATGGCCAAACCATCTTAGTTGGGACTGTTCTACTTGGGTCTGCAGGGGGTGGGATTTTAGGCCTTGACGTATTGTCGGGTTGTGGACCATGTCTCTTCTTGTTACTTCAACCACCTTCCTCAGATATCTCATTTCTGAGGTTTGGATCTGGCTTTTGTGGGTTGTAGTCATTGCCCATGACTCGCATCCATATGTCAAGACTAGGACATAGGTAGAGCGGTATACAGCCATCTTCGTTTTCTTACCAACCTCTCTCTTGCGGAGGAATCCTCGATTTATGGCCTGAAAAAGTCTCCCAGCTGCTGCTTTTCGAGTGGCCAACTCTTCTTTGATGCCTCCCTTTCGGTCTATAATAGCTCTGAGGTATTTAAAGTGGTCGACCTGCTCCAGGACTTGTTCTCCCAGCTTAATCTGATGTCTTCTTTCTTCTCGTGATATCACCATGGATTTTGTTTTAGAGCTGCTTATGATCATCCCTCTCTTCTCCAGCTCTTACTTCCAGACTTGCAGGTTGGATTGGAGATGTGCCTCTGATTTAGCAATCAGGGCAACATCATCAGCAAATGCCAGCTCTGAAATACATACCTGTCTCATCTTCCAGTACCCCACTGAATACTTTCTTGTTCTCTCCTTACATGCCTTGATGACATCGTCCATGAGGAGTATGAAAAGACAAGGTGACAGGATATCACCTTGTCTTACACCAGTGGTGGTCCTGAACTCTTCTGACTTATGGTTTGCTGTCCTCACATAATTTCTGCAAGACCTGTAGAAGCTCTGTGTAGCATGAATCGGAGGTGCTGGAATGTTCTTCCTTGCCAAACAGTCCCAAAGTTTGCTCAGGGGACCCTGTCAAACGCCTTTTCCAGATCTATGAAACAAAGATGGATCTCACTCTTATACTCAAGGGCCTTTTCACTCAGCTGTTTGAAGATTAGGTCTTGAGTACTTCGGTTCGCTCGGAACCCGCACTGGACTTCAGCTAGTGGTTGGAATCTCTGCTTTAGGATTCGAGAGTAGATTTTACTAGGGACACTGAGAAGGGATATGCCTCTTTTGTTTCCACATTGTCGATTGTCACCCTTTTTGAAAATTGGTGTTATGATGGCAATCTCACAATCCTTTAGTATGGTCTTGTTGGGAGGACAACATTGGACAATCTTTGAAGGACTGAGGACTAGAATGGAACCAGGCCAGGAGGAAGACAGCCGATAGGATAGTCTGGTGCTCTCTCTTCCAAACCTCTACACCTCACAGTAGAAGGGGAACGACTAAGTAAGTAAGAGAAGCGGAGGGCTTTGGGGCAAGTGCCCACTTTCACACTGCTGAGGGTGTGGCATAGTTGTCAATGATGATGATCTACATAACGAAATACTTCTTCTTCTTCTTCCTCGTTCATCCTGAAAAGGACGGTGGTTGCGTTGTGTCTGTTTACGCCTAAGCTGTGATATATGCACCTTTCGGTCGACACATCCGACTTCAGCACGGCATTTTTTAGGACCGGGTTTGCCTTCCCATTGCGATCCACACTCGCTCAGCCAGACTGCACTGCTGCAGACTGTTTCCAGGACCACCATGTGGAGGTGGAGTGCGGTCTTGACCAGCTCTGGTTCGCTGGTCCTGACGCAGGCAGTCAAGCTATGAGTCGCTGACTGCATTCACTTTTGCTGCATCTTGAGGTCCCACATAACGAAATACAATTTGTTTCTTTTGTTGCAGAAAAGTATGAAACTGCAAAGATTGAGCACATCGACAAGTATCAGAAAGAAGTCACAGTTTGTTGGCCTGAGCAAGGCAAACAGAAAGAATTAAAGGTAAATATAAATGAAAGAAGTGTTGTATTATACGAGGGGCGTTCAGAAAGTAATGCACCACATCGTTTTTCTCAGCTAATAATGAAGATAGAAGCATGAAATTTTGCACACTTCAAATATGGCATGAGCCAATTGTGTGTACTAAATTGCACCGCAACCGGCCAAATAATACGACTGCCCTAAACCGTTGAAATGGAGCATGTTAACAACTTGCGTTATAAGTAGCGAATTGTGATAGAATTTCTCGTTGCAGAGAAGGAAACTGTTGTGAACATTCACAAACATCTATATGATGTGTATGGAAGTTTTGCAGTCGACAGGAGTACAGTCAGTTGCTGGGTTCAGAGAAGCAAAGAATCAGGAAGTGGAGATACGGAGCTGCTTGATCGGCCGCGCTGTGGACGGCCTGCCACAGCCACCAACGCAGAAATGTTGAAATGCGCTGAGGGCATTATTCTTACTAATAGGCGAATCACTACTCAACAATTGGCCTTACAGCTGTCAGTCAGCATTGGTAGTGCAAATGCAGTTATAAAAACTCTCAGATTTTCTAAGGTTTGCGCAAGATGGGTTCCTTGAAGTCTCCCAAATGACCACCGATTGCAAAGGAAAGCAATTTCTTCTGAATTGTTGGAGCGTTTCAATGCTCATGGAGAGAACTTTCTGGCTAAGATCGTTACAGGTGACGAAACCTGGGCACATCATTTTGAACCTGAGACAAAAAGACAGTCAATGGAGTGGCATCATCTGCAATCACCACGAAGAAAGAAATTCAAGACAATTCCTTCAGCTGGAAAGGTCATGATCACCGTCTTTTGGGACATTGAAGGTGTGATTCTTGTGGACGTTATGCCAAGAGGAGAGACAATCAATTCGCAAGCTTACATTAAGACATTGAAAAAACTCAATCAACGTTTTCGCAGAGTTTGGCCGCACAAGAATCTAGCAGACCTGCTTCTCCTTCACGACAATGCGCAACCTCACACAAGTCTGGCAACACGGGAAGCAATCACCAAATTGGGTTGGACTGTACTACCACATCCACCCTATAGTCCCGATTTGGCACCCTCTGATTTTCATCTGTTTGGTCTACTTAAAGATGCACTCCATGGGACAAGGTTTGAAGATGATGAAGGAGGGATTCATGCAGCGAAGAAATGGCTACATGATCAATACAAAATCTGATACAGGCTAGAAATACATGCACTTGTTTCGCACTGGCATAAAGCCATACAAGTTGTTGGGGATTATGTTGAATAATACCGATGTTTACATGACATCCATGTATATTGTGTATAAATTTCATGCTTTTTGAATAAACAGCTCCTGAGAAAAACGATGTGGTGCATTACTTTCTGAACGCCTCTCGTACTATAGTTCGTCTCACTAACCGACAGTAGGCAGTTAGTTGGATCATGTATAGTTAATTTAACCACTTAATGATTCTGCACAGTGCTGACAAACACATAGGATGATGATGATGTTACATTTTGATGTATAGACCTCACACTAACATCGGCTGAACGAGATTCAATGCTTTATTTACATACAAAGTCAGTTTACTCCAACACTGGGTGGCCGACCTTCACTTGGTGACACCTTTCTACAATAATGGCTGCTGTATAAAATGATACTGGTATTTTCTTTCTCTCAATTACATTGCCTGTCACTACTGCTTGGTCTTACAAGTGGTTATTATTCGTTGTTCTAACACTGATCTCATTCCTGTCCGACATAATTTATACTCTATCTTCTTCTTTCTCTGTTAGAGTAGCTTGGGGTATCTATATAGACTGGTCTAATACCAGGGCTGACAGTTTATACCAAGCCTCTCTCTCTTATAATTCACTACAGTCTGTTTTCTTCTGTGTTGTCTCAAGGTTCACCTTATTCTACACGATGTATACTACTTGCTAGTCTTTGACATACCTGTAGTTTCTCACCTTGGGCTGACCATCAATAAACTTGACAGGTAACACTGCCCTTCTTGCTCCATGAATAAAACACACCAGAGCAGAAACCTGCACCTATCTCAATCTAGGTGGCTAATGGAACGACTCGATGGCTGGGCAACATAGTTTTCTGTATAAAACAGAAGCCAACCACCTCCAGTGGCCTGTTTACCCCAGCGCACCATCCAAGCTAATGTTCTCCACTACACAAAAGCTTTATACAACGATGACTTTCGCTGGGTCTACTCTGTTCGCTCTCAGACTGCTCAATCTTTTTCCTGATTTAACATTATTTTTCATTCTCTACTAAAAGTGTTCCCCTTCGCAAAACATTTCTCATGTGTGCATATTTCGATCACTCACCAAAATCTTTCAAGGGACGTAATTTAAAAGTCGTCTCCATTTGCTGATTAAGCTCAAAACCCAAAAACCCTTCTTTGCCTTTATCACTTAAAACACCATTATGCAAAACAGTCACACCATAATGTCTGAACTAAATTTACTTTATAAAAAAATGCCAAACTAAATCTCCAAAAGGGAAATTATGGAGTTATCTCCCTCCCACTTAGATGCTCTCCTGCTCATTTTACTTCCCCTTAACAAAGTCGTATAGTCTGTTAACCACTATTAAAATTTTTTAAACCATAATAATGTACTCTCTTTAATTCTTAAAGTCCCAAGCTACCTGTCACAACACCATTAAGTTTGCTTGTGTTAAAGTTTTGAAGTGGCAAGCACAATTTTGTGGTATCATCGGACAATAAGCCCAAGTCATTGGGTAGCTTCTCTGATGACAGAAAAGTAATAAACTATTGTCTAGCCCCTTAATCGTTTGTACGCCACAATTATAGATGACAGTTCATATTATATTATTTCTGTGGACAAGATTGACAATACGACAGAAAATGTGTATATTTTCAAGTCAACCAGGTATGTTGTCTCGCCAATAATTGATAGACTATGTAATACAAGAGAAGAACAATAGACAGTAGCTAGTCAGGAGAACTAGGAAATGGTAGACCTGTTGTCAGCCTAACAAGTAGGAAATAATAGACTTTGGCTAAAATCATCACACCTGGTGGTTAGGCCAGTCTTACCAAGAAACGCCAAGCAGAGCACAGAAGAAATAAGAGACAAGAGTCAGAAGAATTGAATAAAAAAAAATGTTAAAAGAGACAAGTGATTTCACATAAATGAAGAATTTTGAAGGCAGATAAATCTCGACAGCAGTAGTGGTTTTCCAGTCGTGAACTCCCTAACATCTAGAGACAGCTAGGAAATACTGAGACAGTAAGGAAGAATGAGAGAGCAAGACATTGAGATAATAACTGATTTGAAATTGTGCTGTACAAGGTTGACCAACCTCAAGGGAAGGTTGGACACATTATTTCACATCTTCCACGTTACATGTAAATAAACTTCATCGTATTTTATACTGCCGTTGGAGTCAAGTCACTCATCTATTGTTGATATCATTCGTCAACTGTCTACATGAACTGTTGTTGTATTGCGTCAAGTAAGAAGTTACTTTTATACCATCAACCAAAACCTGCCTACTGTTAGGGTATTGATACGAACCGCTATACATCAACATCATCATCAACAATCATCATCAGCATGCACGGCCACACCGCCGTTAGCCACCAGTGAAAAACTAGGAGCTAACTGTATGAAAATTTTCTTCTTTTAAGAGCAATAATCTAATAATTCATGTTTGGATGTTTGAAAGTGGCGAATTCCCTCCCCCATTTACCAGACCTGTGGCTCATTTGAAATTTCAATCATTTATAATATGTCAGCAAATCAGTAATTCTGTAATATCTTTACTCTTCATGAATGTTTAGATAATTTCTTCAAAAACAGCTAGAATTTTAAATTGTGTTACAACTCTTATGTGTACATGTTTTCTGATAGAACTAGCGTTGCACTTTCTTTGGTCTGTTCTCTAAAATGTCTCCACGTATTTGATTGTGGTATATTAAAGTTGAACCTCTACACCTCACGGTAGAAGGGGAACGACTAAGTAAGTATATTAAAGTTGAACATGAAACTCATATCACAGGAACACATATGAGTGAAAAGTCAGTAGGGCGTCTTAAGTAAGTCCCATTAAATGTGATCTGTATATCTGGAAAATGTTTTTGTGTGATGGTAATAATAATATTATGAGTTCAATACAAACCACATCATAATAAAATAAAGATGTTCTTACCTGTATATGATTAAAAAAAAAAAAAAAAAAAGTGGACTCCACTTTTAAAAAGGATGAAATTCAGAATTGTAAAATCTACTGTAGAATCCTAGAGCAGAGACTCAGACGCCTAGCTGAGCCACAAGTGGATGAGGTCCAGTGCGGATTCTGAGCAAACCGAAGTACTCAAGACCTAATCTTCACTCTCAGACAGCGGAATGAAAAGGCCCTTGAGTATAAGAGTGAGATCTATCTTTGTTTCATAGATCTGGAAAAGGCGTTTGACAGGGTCGCCTGGAGCAAACTTTGGGACTGTTTGGCAAGGAAGAACATTCCAGCACCTCTGATTCATGCTATACAGAGCTTCTACAAGTCTTGCAGAAATTATGTGAGGACAGCAAACCATAAATCAGAAGAGTTCAGGACCACCACTGGTGTAAGACAAGGTGATATCCTGTCACCTTGTCTTTTCATACTCCTCATGGACGATGTCATCAAGGCATGTAAGGAGAGAACAAGAAAGTATTCAGTGGGGTACTGGAAGATGAGACAGGTCTGTATTTCGGAGCTGGCATTTGGTGATGATGTTGCCCCTGATTGCTAAATCAGAGGCACATCTCCAATCCAACCTGCAAGTCTGGAAGGAAGAGCTGGAGAAGAGAGGGATGGTCATAAGCAGCTCTAAAACAAAATCCATGGTGATATCTTACACCAGTGGTGGTCCTGAACTCTTCCGACTTATGATTTGCTGTCCTCACATAATTTCTGCAAGACCTGGAGCAAGTCGACCACTTTAAATACCTCAGAGCTATTATAGACCGAAAGGGAGGCATCAAAGAAGAGTTGGCCACTCGAAAAGCAGCAGCTGGGTGACTTTTTCAGGCCATAAATCGAGGATTCCTCAGCAAGAGAGAGGTTGGTAAGAAAACGAAGATGGCTATATACCGCTCCACCTATGTCCCAGTCTTGACATATGGATGCGAGTCATGGGCAATGACTACAACCCACAAAAGCCAGATCCAAACCTCAGAAATGAGGTATCTGAGGAAGGTGGTTGAAGTAACAAGAAGAGACATGGTACACAACCAAACAAAATGTCAAGGCCTTAAATCCCACCCCTTGCAGACCCAAATAAGATGGTTTGGCCATGTCTGCAGAATGGGAGAAGATCGGATACCACGACAAGCATGGGAAACAAAGAGCCAAGGATCCAGACCCCCAGGATGACCCAGAGTCCACTGGGAGGACAACATTAGACAATCTTTGAAGGACCGAGGACTAGAATGGAACCAGGCCAGGAGGAAGACAGCCGATAGGATAGTCTGGCACTCTCTCTTCCAAACCTCTACACCTCACCTTACTAAATAAGTAAGAAATTCAAAATCTTCATACAAAGTGTGAAAGTAATGTTTAAATAAAAATAAAGATTCTGCTATTATGCTCGTGTAACTACAATGTCAACGGTCATAAAAGACTGAAGTTATAAGTGCTACCAAGATTCAGATAACCATATCATGTTAAAGACATAGCTACATAAACCACCACTGCAGAGCACACTCTGCTTTGGCCAGGCTTCCCTCTTCACCAGCTGCTGTGATGGCCCCATGTTCCTTAAGAATCTTTTTAAGGAGAATGATGTTGCAAATTTACATGAGACAGGGCATAATTGACATTTCACACTTTAAATCACTAGCCAGACTAAACATTTTGGCTGCTACTGCTTTCAGCGAATAGGAAGGACATCTGTGTTTTATGTTAATAATTTACAATACAGTAGGGGAAAATCTGCCTTGTCTCTTGTTATTAGCACAAGAATTGCTGAGAAAAGTAGTGGAATACATGGTTACATAAATTTTGTGTGCATAAAAATTTTGGAGAAATGTGTGCCAAAAAATATGGTTAAAAGAATTTTAACAGTGTCTTTTTTCAGTTTTTGAAATCCACTAGTTTAATTTTAGCTATTTCCCTGTTACACTTATCGGCTGACCTTGTCAAAGTTGGTTTTGATATCCAAATTGGCTTCGTTCCTTCCCATGTTATTTTCAGTGAGAAAAGTTGTGAAATGATCTTTCCTTATCTGAATTGTCCATATTTTCAAATCCCCTTTATACTAATTGTCTAATGTCCTATAACAAACAATGAAAAAATCCTGCCAACTTTTCAGGAAAATATGGAAATGGCAGGCATTGCACCATGAATGCTAGCTTAAACACCCATTAAAAGAGCATGCAGGCCTTTTACTTTTTTTTTATAGTGTGATGACAATAAATCATGATAAGTTTGACTACAAAGATCCAATAAAGTTGAAATGGAATGGAAAGGAATGACCACAGGAGAATTAGTGCGACGATCAGGACATGCAGCAGAAAGAGCAAAACATAATTATGTCATGTGATGTTAGGCGAGTTGCTTGCTCATTACACTAGTCAACAAATTTTCAAAAGTTATTTGTACCAGAAATTAAATATACCATTTCTTATTGATTTTGACATGCTGATTTCAAATAACATAATGAAATTCACTCAATTGGCTCTGGGTTTTTTTTTAAATGATGAATTTACATTACAGTAATATAAATAATGTATGCTTGTGAACAGCTAATCTTTCTACTTTAGCATTATAAAAATTGTGGTTACATACTCAATTAATTGATATTTCAACATAAAATGATAGAAAAAATAAAAACACTATTTAAAGTTCACATATCATGTTTTAAAAAGGCACATTTGAACCCATTCCGTCATTATTCAGTCGCTGTTCGAGCTCTCTTTGCTTGCTTCTTGTAGTCAGTCGATGAGGTGTCTCTTGTCACAGTCCAACAGTAATCAGCAAGCATTGAAGGGCTCCAATTGCCTTGATACCTTGTCTCCATAGCAGCAATGTCCTGGTAAAATCGTTCACCATGCTCATCACTGACCGCTCCACAGTTTGACGTAAAGAAATCCAGATGAGAATCCAGAAAATGAATTTTCAAAGACATGTTGCAGCCAAGACTCTTATACTTCAGAAGGAGATTTTCTACAATTGCATTGTAATTATCAGATCTGTTGTTTCCAAGAAAATTGTCCACCACTGACTTAAATGCTAGCCATGCTGCTTTTTCCTTGCCATGCAACACGCAAAGAAACTCGTCATCATGAAGAAGTTTTCGAATTTGCGGACCAACAAATACTCCCTCTCTCTTATGTTAGCTTCACTCAGTCTTGGAAATTTTCTGATGAAGTATTTGAAAGCCTCATCTGTTTTCTCCATTACCTTGACAAAGCTTAATGTGTAAGGGTGGCAACAAAATCTTGCTGGTGTCGACAAGTGCTGGGTTCTCAATGTTCTTACTGCCAGGCTGCAATGACTGCCTGATTGGCCAATGTCTTCTGATGTAATGGTCACTTCGTGCACGGCTATCCCACTCACAGAGAAAGCAACAGTACTTGGTGTATCCACCCTGTAGTCCAAGCAAAAGAGTGACCACTTTTAAGTCACTGCAGAGTGATCAATAATGATGATCGTAGTTTATACACTTCAAAAGCTGCTTAATGTTTTCATAAGTTTCTTTCATATGAACTACGTGACCAACTGGAATTGATGGTAACACATTACCATTATTCAACAAAACAGCTTTAAGACTCGTCTTGGATGAATCAATGAAAAACCTCCACTCTACCGGTATGTAATTGATTTTGAGGGCTGCCATTAAATCAGAAATGTTGTGGAAAGCAGAAAGGTCACCCTCTTTGAAAAAGAATGTAATAAGTGGCTTCTGGCGGTTCCTATACACAGAAATTGTAACATCTTCTGCCAGGAGATTTCACTGTTGCAATCTGGAACCCAAAAGCTCTGCCTTGTTCTTCGGTAAATTCAGATCTCTTACAAGATCATTCAGTTCACCTTGGGTTATTAAGTGTGGTTTAGTGGATGTAGTTTGCTCAAAATCTGGGTCGCTTGAGGTTGATGGTTCAGGACCACCAATGTCCTCTTCTTCATCAGTAGAAGCAGCTGAAAATGATTCTGGCACATTGGGATCTGGTAGGTCATCACCATGTGGGACCGGGCGTATTGCAGAGGGGATGTTTGGATATTCCAGAGTCCATTTTTTCTTGTTTGTTATGCCTTTCCCAATCAGAGGGACCATGCAAAAGTAACAGTTGTTGAGATGATCAGTGGGCTCTCTCCAAATCATTGGGACTGCAAAAGGCATAGCTTGCCTTTTGCCAGTCAACCACAGTTTAAGATGTGCTGCACATGTATTGCAGCATATGTGTGGCGCCCAGCTCTTATCTTGATCTCCTATTTTGCAGCCAAAATACAAACTGTACGCCTTCTTAATCACTTTAGTTATATTTCATTTTTGTGATAGAAATGTCACCTCAACACATATTTAACAGAAATTATTAGCACTGTTCACACATGTCCTAGGCATTTCTAACTACGATACTTTTGATAAGGACAAATGCACTAACTAATGGAAAAATTTTATCAGAGATAAGATATTTATACACAAAGGTGATGTAATCATAGGTAGGATTGCATCATCAACTTCTAGTTACATTTTTATTGGTCATTAGAAAAAATTATGCAATCGCCCACAACAGTTGCATCATATATATAAATTGACCATAATTAAATAAACTAGTAGCTTATATCTTGAAAACTAGAGCCAATCAACATTTTTAAAATGTCATTTTCGTTTTCAGCACACCAATATTAGTTAAGATCTGCTATTTTCATTTGAAGCGATGTTCCCGCCAACATCTATTGGAAGAAGAAGGCACGTTCTAGAAACAAAAACAATAATTTGAAAACAAGCGTATGATCTGCTAAGCGCAATAAAGCGAAGTGCAATAATTAAAGCGAGGTATAGCTGTAATTGTTGTTTAATGCACATACTTTAAGAATGAATAAATTCTTATTTAAAATACAACTTACAGCAGATTTTATATAGAAATGAGGTAAACTTTGAATGTTGGGTGTAGATTGCAGCAGTGAATTTATATGTTGCTATAACTTGATTCTACAGATTACCATTGATAGCCTTCTTGACCTAAATCCAGACTTATTTGTGGTCACCCCAGGCAGTGGCAAGTGTTCTAGCGTAAGTATGTGATGTCAAGTTTGTCGACAAATCTTTTAACTTTATTTGACATTTAAGGTTTATCAGGGTCTGGTATATCTAGATTTAAACATTTGTCGCATGCCTGTAACTAAAAGCAAGACATCAACAAACTCTCAGTACAATTTTTACATTATGTATATAGATAAAGGTGGTGCATAGCAAATACTGCCATAAGTTAAGTTAATCAGGGCACTGTGGAATTGTGTTTGAACGTCTATTTCTATGTTTAAGGTAACCTCTGAGTGCCCAGAAAATAGTGTGTATGCTGTGCAGTCCAACGTCATTAGCTTTCCTAATGGATCTGCTGAGATTGGCAGCAATGCCAGTGTCAATTTAAAGTAAGTTACCTTCAATTTAAAAAAGTTATACTTTAAGAAGGACTGACAGACAGACAAAATATATAAAAGACTTATTCATATATTGACTGAGGGACCAAGTGACTGACTAATGTACTACCTATGATTGTCGGATGGACTGAATGATAGACAACGGATAGACTGCTAATTTGACAGACCGACTTTCAAACTGATGTAACAGACAGATTGATTAATTGATGGACTGAATGAATGAATGACGAACTAACTGACCAATGTATTCATAGAGTGATTGTTGTCACAATCTCCCAGATCTGTCAAACAGTGGTTCCAACAGCTCTACCACCAACTGTGGACCCTCCCCCTGAACAACTCAGCACCTAGACTGTAGTGACCAGGCGCCTTTCCATTTTTCAACCCTTTGATAGCAGTGATGATTTCTGCTCTTTGTGGCATTTCTAATTTATACCCAGGTCACCCTCAACCTCAGGAACATTCAGCTGCAACTCTGGTGGCTCCCTATTCAGTGTTTCTCTGAAGCGCTCCGCCCACTCTGTCCCCTGCCCCCACACTGTGGCGACGAGACCTCCCCTTCTGTCTCCCACTAACGTTACACTGTTTGCACCTCGCTTTCCACTGACAGCTTTAGTTACTTCATGAACTGTGCTCTGTTCACCTCCCAGTGCTGCCTCCTCCGTCCGCCGCTCAAGGTCATCCAGAAATGTCCCTTTACCAGCATGGGCCTGACATCCCACTTTCCTGTCCAGCTGACTGCCCCGCTTACTGTATATTTCCCCTAACCTGGGAGACCCAGCCTCTGATTTCCCCTCTGTTCACCATGGTGTCTAATACCCCTGGGGCCATCCAATCCCGACTATCTCCCCCAGAATCCCATGCATGACTCGCCGCCCCCCTTGCATACCGCTGAGATGGCGTTGAATTTCCAGTCGACATCATCGGTCGCTGGCTTTTGGCAGTCTGATATCGTCTCTTTACATCAACCACGAAAGCTTTTCTGGTGAGGGGGTCCTTAAGTTTCATGATGTTATATCTTTTCTGTTTGACTGCAGCTGGTCCAGCAGCTCTGAGTTTCACCTTCAGTCTTGCTACTACTAGATGGTGATCAATTCCCACATCTGCGCCTCTTCTTACTTTCATGTCTTGTAATGCATGTCTACATCTGCTATTGATCACCATGTGACCTATCTGGTTCCCGTCCCGTCCGCCTGGTGACTTCCACGTTAACCTGTGCACCCGGCTGTGTGGAAAAAGTGTTCCCCCAATGATCAGGCTGCCAACACCGCAGAAGCCTATTAATTTGTCCCCACTCTCACTCACTATTCCAATGCCGCATCTCCCCATCACTCCGTTGTTATAAGCATTGTGTGTTCCAGCTTTCACACCGAGGTCTCCCACCACTATAATGAGGTCATACCCAGGCGCAGCTTCCACCTCCTTTTGTAGCCGATGATAGAACCCGCCCCTGACCTCGCCATCGCTGTCGTTTGTTGGTGCATAGCACTGTATGACTGTGGTGTTGGCAAATCTCCCCCTCAGTCTTGTTCTTATCAGTCTGTTGTTGATGGGTCTCCATTCCAGCAAAGACCCCTCCATTCCCTTCTTCGGGATAATGGCTATGCCTTCGTTGTGCTGACCATCCTCTCCAACTGAGTAAAGCACTGTTTCCCCTGTGGCTGTTTTTATTCTCCCAATCCTGTTCCATCCGCTCTCACACACTCCCAGGATATGTAATTTGTAGTTCCTCATCTCTGCTGTGATCTGCCCCAGCTCTCCTGCCTCACCCACAGCTGACATTCCAAAATCCGACCCTAGTTTCGTGTTTAGCGGTCAGGGCATCTGCTTTCATGCCAATGGCCTCCCCTCAGCCTTCACCACTGGCAGTCACACGAGCCTGAGACTTCGGATGTCCATCCCACTTCAAAGTGTTTCTATTTGTTGCAGTTTCCGTATCATGTGATTTATTACATAGACAGGGGATACCAGCTTTTGTCTGACCCCTACACACGCAGACCAGTCTAGCTTGGTTGAACCTACCAGGAGTAAAACTCCTGCTGGCATAGTTCTGGGGGTTTTCAGGGTACAGTATGTAAGCTCTGCATAATTGGAGAGCCCCCTTGGATGTCAGGGAATGCACAGTATGCCATGCACTTCTTACTTCTAGTTTTGGGACCAAATGTGGTGATCTTTTTAAATGCAAGCCAAGCTGGAGAAACTGGAATCATGACTTCAACTCAGCAAGTTTCAGAATGGCAGTAATACCATGGAGTCTTCAACTTGATATTGGCTGCAAAAGAGCAAGAAGCTCAGCAGCACCTAGGTTAGAGGGACATGACTAAGTAGTTGTATCAGTTATTTAGCCAGTGTCTTTTGTCTTTATTTAAATGTTTTGATAAATTGTAGGATTTATAAATAATATAATTTTTTTCCCATCTTCTTGCAGTCAGTCATTGAAATGAACACAGGGCAAAACCTGTAAGTAGCTATTACAGTTTTCATCATTAAGTTACAAATATGCATTTTTCTTTTGACTGCTGCTCATGGGACTATATTTTTGAAGGAAACTAAATACTAATAATGAGAACCAAACCTTGTGACTTGAGTGTGGCAAAGATGAAGTATGGGAACATTATGAAGAGTGACATCCAACATTTAATCACTAACAAATTTGACATTTTAATCATGAAGGTAGGTCGCATTCTGTCTAAGGAGTTTCACGAGGCAAAAGGAATGCATAACCAAAAACCCTGAAAGAGTTCATCCAGAACTGTTGGCAGTTAATCTGTTTCATGCTGAGAGCCAGGTGTTGCCAACCAGGGAAAATACTATCAACAAATAAATAAAAAAAACTTGAAACATCCTCCAAATGATGGCGGAAGGAATCATGAACAAGAAACAAGGGCTTACAGCAAGACTCTTCATCTGGGTCTGAATGGAGAAATCGTGAAAGAGATCAAAGTTAGGCAAATAAAATATTTAGAACATATAAACAGACGTAACATCATTTTAGAAGGAAAGGTTAGTCACGCTGTGTTGGATGATCTGATCTGACGTTGGTATTAAACCTGAGCACTTGGGGATTCGGAGCCGCAGTAGCATAGTGGTTAGTGCACTGGCTTCCTAGCTCAGTGGTCTATGGTTCGATCCCCAGATGAGGTGGGATCTTTTTAGGCCGCAAACAGCTCCTGGGTCGACCCAGCCCCAACTGGGTACCAGAGCAACTCTGGGAAGGTTAAGGCGGCCGGCGTGATGCTGACCACATCACACCCCTAGTGTGCCGATGGTCAAGAAAATATGGACATAACACCATATTCCCAATATGCCTCAATCCTTTACCTTTTTACTTGGGGATTCAGATTTTAATATTTTTTTTTAAATCAAAGTACATATATTTCTTTCTTTTTTTTTTTCCGTACGCCCGCTAATACTCGAGGCGAAATCTCAGGTTATTATTAATGTCTAACCTGACATTGATTTTACGTGAATATTCCTTTTTTTCTTGTACAAAGATAGGTGTCCCTCGCCATTCAGGCAGATACTCGCTGATTACGGAGGTACCCATTAGAGCTGAGTCGGCTCAGGAGCCGCCAATCCCTGGTCGATGACACTCCTTCAAATGTTCTCGCCAGGTCTCGAGTTAATCCAGTCCAAATCCCGGTCGACGAAAAATCCTCAAATGCCGTCGCCCTGGTTTGATCCTGAATCACCCGGTCGCCAGAGCGGTGTGGTAACCACTACGCTAGCGCGGCTCCCGTACATATATTAATTTTAAATATAAGCAGTAGATTGAATACAATAGTAAGATGATAGAGCTGCCTTAGAAGGTCTAGTAACCACGTTTGAGTAGGCAACAGTAATTAACCTTTGTTCTGAATGTAATTTTCTTTTTCCACAGCTTTCCAGCAGACCTCCATATTTTCAGAAGTTTCATCACTGGCCATTTGTTGATTCAGCTGTTTGCATTAATGTTAATGTCTGTGTGTGAGAGAAGAAGCGAGTGTGAGACTGTGTGTGTATATATAAATATGAGTGTGTGAAATGATAAAATATAAAACAGAGGCATTCGAATGAAAATCACAGAAGTCATATATGTTAAAAACAGTTTGCATGTGTCAGTCTTACTTACTTAGTCATCCCTCTTCTGCCGTGAAGTGTAGAGGTTTGGAGGAGTGAGCGTCATACTATCCTATCGGCTGTCTTCCTTCTGGCCTGGTTCCAATTTAGTCCTCGGTCCTTCAGAGATTGTCTAATTTTGTCCTCCCAGCAGATTCTGGGTCACCCTGGGGGTCTGGATACCTTGCTCTTAAGTTCCCATTCTTGTCGTGGTAGCCGATCTTCTTCCATTCTGCATACATGGCCAAACCATCGTAGTTGGGACTGATCTACTTGAATTTGCAGTGGCTGGGTTTTGAGGCCTTTCCGTATCGTCTGGTTGTGGACCATATCTCTTCTTTTTATTTCAACCACCTTCCTCAAATACCTCATTTCTGAGGTTTGGAGCTGGTTTTTGTGGGTTGTAGTCATTGCCCATGACTCGCATCCATACATCAAGACTAGGACATAGGTGGAGCGGTATACAGCCATCTTCGTCTTCTTGCTAACTACTCTTTTGCTAAAGAACGTTAATTTATGGTCTGAAAAAGTCTCCCAGCTGCTGTGTCAGTCACCAGGGTTTTTTCCCACTAAACTTAGTACACTTCCCTGCAAGGCTACAGTGATTGTTGTCCTCAGTAAAAGCAGCGTTTGCATTGTCTCTTGTAATGTCTGTCAGCTAACAGTAAGTGACATTCTCTTAAATTGTTCTTATCAGTACCCATGACTCACTTGTGCTCATAGGATAGTGACCTCGTGCTTCCATTCCTGTTGTGTCCACACCACTCTTTCTATTTCACTCAGTGTTGTCGCACCACTCTTTCTAGTTCACTCGAGTTATAGGTTCTATTCTTCATCTCAGCCAGAATGGGACTCTTCTCCATATCACCATCATTATCTTCATTCCTTATGAAGTATTGAGCCACCACTGCATCTTGCCTCCTTACAGGAAGTCTGCATCAAAGCATTCATGTGCTCAGGAAATAATAGTTTCTGTAGCCGTATATTTGATATGATGAGGTTGCCAGCCCTATGCTCAACCCTTCATTCATTCATAACTCTCCACTCCCAAAGGAGCATAGGCCTTCAACAAACGCGTGCCAAGTCCTCCGGTCACGTGCCATCATCTCAAGTTCTTTCCACGCTCTCCTTATCATTTTCACCTCTGTTTCCAGTTCTCTTCTCCATGTGCTTCTTGGTCTACCTCTGCCTCTCTTGCCCTGGTGGTTCCAGAACAAGGACTGCCTTGTAATGCTATCAACAGGTTTCCTCAGAGTGTGTCCTATCCATCGCCATCGTCTTCTTCTCATCTCTTGTTCCACTGGCACTTGTCTAGTTCTTGTCATCAGTTCCACGTTGGTAACCTTGTCATACCATTTTAATCCTTCTATTCTACGCAAACACCCATTTATGAAAGTCTGTATCTTTTTGGTTGTTGTCTTTGTTGTTCTCCATGTCTCGGAGTCATACAATAGGACTGACTTCACATTTGAGTTGAAGATGCAGGTAATGATAACAGGGTTGAACTTTCCATTGTCATTGAGAGTATCTTCTCCATATCTTCTGATAACTCCACCCCATCTAGCATGGTAATTTCTAACTCTGGCATTGAAATCTTCGAGCATGATAATTTCATCTAGGCAGTCATCCACTGTCCTTCGAAGCAGCTCGAAGAATTCCTCCTTGACCTCTGCTCTCTCATCCTCATTTGGCCCATACACTATGACCAGGTTGACTATGGTTTCTCCTTCTTTTAGTTTTACAACCATAATGCGCTCCGAGACAAAGTTCCATCCCTTGATACTATCTTTTGGTTTTGGGCCACAATGCAACCCACGCCCTTTAGCTCTTTCAGATGTGGGTACACCACTGTAGAGCAGCGTGTCGCCATCGAGATCCTTGACTCCTTGTCCTTTTTTCTTTGTTTCCGTTATAGCCAGGATTTCTAGTATTGCTTTCCTCATCTCTTCCACCAGCTCCTCTTCTTTCCCATTTATACTTCTTGTGTTCCAAGTTCCATAAGTCGTAGTCTGTAGTCCGTTCCAGTTCGTCTCCTTTAGAATCAGTCCGGTTTTCTCTCTTGTAGTTCGCGTAATCAAAACTCTTATAACACGCCTGAGGGAACAGTAGTTGTATTCTTTCTTCTCCATGGGTCCATTGGTTTTTCTTTTACTCTTTCGCTATGAAATACCACGCTGCCTTACAAGTTTTGTTCTTGACATTGTGTTCTCATAATGCCAAAAGCGCTGTTTTATTTTTCCTGTTCGTGCCTTTTAAATGACTCCTTTTTTTTTTCTTTTTCCTTAGCTGTTTGCTTTGTTTTCTCTAGGTATGCATCTTTCAACAGTAGGCAACTGTCATTCAGTTATATTGGCGGAGCAAGTCCACTAAAAAAAGTAGTATTTACTTGGATGAACGTGGAGAATTAGGTATTTAGCATCTCAGCTTCATCTTCAGACAAGTTTGTTTCTGTTCTATACAAATGGTAAAGTTACTTCCTTACTCTAGTGCTTTCATGTCTACCATTACTTATTGCATTTTTACACAGTGTGCTGGTCCTGATCAGGGAGAATCTTCAGCATTTAGGATGAGGCTATGTGTCACTTCTTCTTCTTTGATCCTTAGATGCCGACCGTCAAAGCAGTCAGTGGCCATCACGCCTAGTGGCGTCTTGTAGGGCAACAACAAATTTATTCCACTTTGCTCGGTCGGTGGCCATCCTTCGTACAGTGCCCCAACTCTAGTTCATTCTTTGCATCTCAGCCTCCACAGTCCTCCGCCAAGTTGTTTTTGGTCGGCCTCTCTTTCATTTTCCTTCAGGGGTCCAAAGCATAGCTGTTCTTGTGATGGCATCAGATCTCTTCTGAGGACATGGCCAACCCAGCATCTGCCAGCTATGATGGTGTGCATGTTCTCTTGCTTGCTCATAGTAAGCAGATCTTGGTTGGTGATGGTATTCGGCCAAAAGATTCGGTGAATTTTTTTAGGCATATTGATGAAAAGATGACTATTTTGACATTTCCTTCTCTGTAACTCTCCAGCTTTCCGCACCATAGAGAAGCACAGAAAGCACACAGCTCTGATATAATCTTAATTTTGTGCTTGTGCTGTATTGAGAGGACTTCCAGATGTTGTTTAGACTAAAATGGGCTGTTCTTGCTTTGTTCATTCTGTTGTTGATGTCTTTGCTTGCCCCGCCGTCTGGTGTTACTATGCATCCTAGGTATGTGAAGGTGTCTGTCTGTACCAGTTGCTGATTCCTTACTGATATGGGCTCAGGGTTGCTCACATTGAGCGTCATGACCTCTGACTTCTTTAAATTGACATTCAAGCCCACCTGCTGGCTATACTTATTAAGTCTATCCTTTTTTTCCTGGATGTGTTGATGTGAATGTGTTAGTAGTGCAATGTCATCTGCATATTCCAGATCTTCCAATGTAGAAAATGTAGTCCATCTTATTCCTCTTGGACTGCCCTCTGTTGTCTGGCGCATCACCCAGTCTATGACTGTTAAAAATAGAGTGGTTGATAAGGGGCATCCCTGTTGTACTCCTGTCTTCACCTCAAAGGTTAGGTTGCTCTGCCCAACACTACACGTAAAGTTGGCATAGAGGCTTTTTATTATTGACACTATGCAGCTTGGAATTCCATAAGCCCTCAGTATTTTCCATAAACTGTCCCTATGTATACTGTCAAAAGCCTTTTCAAAATCAACTAAATTAATGTACAGCTGTCTTTGCCACTCTGAGCACTGCTCTATAATGTTCCTGAGAGTAAATATATGATCTACACATCTTCTGTTCTTTCTAAATTCTGCTTGTTCTTTTCTCAGTTTGTGATCTAATGCTTTTGAAATTCTCTGTATAATTATCCTGCCTAGTATTTTGCTGAGCACTGAGAGAAGAGTGATTCCTCTCCAATTATTGCAGTCTGCAAGATCTCCTTTCTTGGGCAATTTGACAATTATTCCTTTGTTCCACTCTGTTGGTGTTGTCCCTGTTTTCCAGACTTGTGCAAATAGTGGTTCTAATAGTTCTGCTGCTAGCCCAGGGTCTGTCTTAAATAGCTCTGCACTTAAGTTATCATGGCCAGGAGCTTTTCCATTCTTTAACCCTTTGATTGCTGTGATGATTTCTTCTTTTTGTGGAATGTCTCAAAAAATTAAAAAATCTAATATGGCCACCATTTCCTTGGCAACCAGTAGCATTTGTATGCATTACTGTGAGCGTTTTTAATTAAGCCTAGGTGTTTTAATTTAAACCTCTACACCTCACGGTAGAAGGGGAACGACTAAGTAAAGTAAAAAAATTTTTTTCATAACTTCAACAAGAACATAATTTTCTTAAAATACAAGTGATGACTCAAGTGTGCTCAAATCACTGAATCTGTCATTAATTTCTTCATTTTAATGACATTTACGGGCTTCATCTTTTTTTACTAATTAAACAGTAAAGTTTGCAAAATGTTGCTTATCAGACATGTAAAGTGAGTGGAGGTTTAAGATGTTTTTCTGGAAGAGTCGTAGTTTGTTGTGCAAGCTGAATATGTTTTTTCCTGCATCAGAAATAACATTTCCTATTCCTTGCAGAGATATTTAATGACTATAAATGCTGTGTGGTAGTCATTTCCTATGTTTTATTTTTATATTGAAATAAGAGTATAATAACAGATAAAACCTCACTAGTTGTAATCAGTGCCAAGGTTTTGCTAAGTGCAGAAGTCTAGGCAATATTAAAAGCCTAAATTTCTCCCAGTATGGCAGCTGCCACAAGTTGCCTAGTTTGCTACATGGTAATAAGTTTTATCATTAGAGTAATTATGTTTTTTTTTTTAAATATATTAATGCATAGGGCCTACTTTTAAATTACATTATTTTACACCTGCCTTTTTTGTGTTATATAGTAATTATATTTTGATGATTGCATCATGTAAATTAGTTTACAACTGTAGTTATGTTTGATGGAGAGACGACTCCATAATTTACCAAATGACAATAAATGCAGATTATAAACTACATTAGTTGATACCTGCCTTTGTTTATTTGTTTTATTGTCAGTTCTCGTCTCCTTCTGTGCAGTGTATTCAAAATGTATTTTCAAAATTACCAATAGTCATTTATTCATTTTCCTTTTCAATCGTTATGGAGCCACAGCTATATTTGGTTCCCTTGCAGGAAGCCTTCACCTGGCATTCTCATGCTTCTGCAGCAGTTGGTTGTGTAGCAGTATATTACAGTGTAGCAGTATATTACACGATGAGGTTTCCAGCCTCATGCATAGCCTCATATTAGTTACCTTGTTCGATATGCCTGAGAGCAGTAGTTCTAATGTTTGTCTTGATCATGTTCAAATAGGTAATGGTTCGCTTTCATTTCAAGGGGAGGTCACTATAATGTACATGTCTAAAGGGAAATTTTACCACAAATATTTAACAATGTTAATTACAATAAAGAAAGAAATATATAGTAACCAAAATCTACACGTCTCTCGAGCACTGAAGTGTAAAGAGACAGATAGTGACAAGCACAGAAGATGAGTATGCGCCCCTCAAAAATTAAACTGTACATAGAAATATTAAAAAGCATGGAAATGGCTAAGCCATAACTACCAGAGAATTTTCAGTCTATAACAATCAACAAATTTCAATATACTACACAGAACACTATAAACCTAAATTATAATCCACATTGGCTTGGACTGGGTATTCTGTGCACAGCATAAACCTTATATTTCCTGTACATTACATCAACATGGGAGTGGGAGAGTTTTTTTTTTTTTTTGGTATTTGTATGTTTCTTTTTTGTGGTTTTTGTAATGGAAAGGGGAGGGCATACATACAATTTTACATTTTTGATTTTGAGTAAGCAGACGATGCCTTATTTTATCATTATAAATCAGAATTATCTTAAATTAACCAACTATATATTACTTACTTAGTCGTTCCCCTTCTACCGTGAGGTGTAGAGGTTTGGAAGAGAGAGCGCCAGACTATCCTATCGGCTGTCTTCCTCCTGGCCTGGTTCCACTCCAGTCCTCGATCCTTCAAAGATTGTCTAATGTTGTGCTCCCAGCGGACTCTGGGTCGTCCTGGAGGTCTGGATCCTTGGCTCTTTGTTTCCCATGCTTGTCGTGGTAGCCAATCTTCTCCCATTCTGCAGACATGGCCAAACCATCTTAATTGAGACTGTTCTACTTGGGTCTGCAGGGGGTGAGATTTTAGGCCTTGACGTATCGTCTGGTTGGGGACCATGTCTCTTCTTGTTACTTCAACCACCTTCCTCAGATACCTCATTTCTGAGGTTTGGATCTGGCTTTTGTGGGTTGTAGTCATTGCCCATGACTCGCATCCATATGTCAAGACTGGGACATAGGTGGAGCGGTATACAGCCATCTTCGTTTTCTTACCAACCTCTCTCTTGCTGAGGAATCCTTGATTTACGGCCTGAAAAAGTCTCCCAGCTGCTGCTTTTCGAGTGGCCAACTCTTCTTTGATGCCTCCCTTTCGGTCTATAATAGCTCCGAGATATTTAAAGTGGTCGACCTGCTCCAGTTCCTGTTCTCCCAGCTTAATCTGATGTCTTCTTTCTTCTCGTGATATCACCATGGATTTTGTTTTAGAGCTACTTTTGACCATCCCTCTCTTCTCCAGCTCTTCTTTCCAGACTTGCAGGTTGGATTGGAGATGTGCCTCTGATTTAGCAATCAGGGCAACATCATCAGCAAATGCCAGCTCTGAAATACAGACCTGTCTCATCTTCCAGTACCCCACTGAATACTTTCTTGTTCTCTCCTTACATGCCTTGATGACATCGTCCATGAGGAGTATGAAAAGATAAGGTGACAGGATATCACCTTGTCTTACACCGGTGGTGGTCCTGAACTCTTCTGACTTATGGTTTGCTGTCCTCACATAATTCCTGCAAGACTTGTAGAAGCTCTGTATAGCATGAATCAGAGGTGCTGGAATGTTCTTCCTTGCCAAACAGTCCCAAAGTTTGCTCCAGGGGACCCTGTCAAATGCCTTTTCCAGATCTATGAAACAAAGATGGATCTCACTCTTATACTCAAGGGCCTTTTCACTCAGCTGTCTGAGTGTGAAGATTAGGTCTTGAGTACTTCGGTTTGCTCGGAATCCGCACTGGACCTCATCCAATTGTGGCTCAGCTAGACATCGGAGTCTCTGCTCTAGGATTCTAGAGTAGATTTTATCAGGGACTGAGAAGGGATATGCCTCTATGGTTTCCACATTGTCGATTGTCACCCATTTTGAAAATTGGTGGTATGATGGCAATCTCCCAATCCTTTGGTATGGTCTTGTTGCACCATGCTGCTTGTAGGACCCTTAAGAGTAATAGGTCCCCTGATGCTCCCATGTACTTAACCATTTCTGGTGTTATACCATCATGCCCTGCTGCTTTGCCCATCTTGATTTTCTCCAGTGCTGCCTTCAGTTCTTCCATCTTTATGTCATCTTCACCATCATTGGTTTTCTCTTCTGTGCTAGTGGTTATCGTTTCTGATGCTTGACCTTGCTCACCATCAAGGAGTTCTGAGAAATATTCTTTCCATCTTTCCATTACTTCCTTCGGGGCAGTAAGCAATTTGCCTTGCTTGTACTTTATAAATTTGAGAGGGCATTGTTTTTCCTTCCTCATGTTCTTTAGGGTCTTATAGAACAATTTCTGGTTCTCTTGTGCATCTTTTTCTAGCTTTTCTCCAAATTCTTCCCAGGACTTCTGTTTTGCTGCTAGCACCTTGTTCTTTGCTTCTGTTCTGAGTATCACATATTCTCTATGTTTCTCTATTTGTCCTGCTGTGTTTTTAGCTCCTAAGTATTGTTTCCATGCCATTTTCTTCTCTCTTTTTTTCTCTTTGACTTCCTTTGTCCACCAAGGTGTCCTCTTTCTCTTGTTCCCAAGTCGGACTTCACCACATGCTTCTGCAGCAGCTGTCTTTATGATGTCCTTGAATTTAAGCCACAGGGTTTCCAAGTCATCAGGTTGTTCTTCTGTGTTTCTCACCACTGTAGCAATAAGCCCCTGATATCTGGTCTTAATTTCTGGCTCTCTCAGCTTGTAGGTCTTAATGCTCATTTCTTCCGTTCGCTTACTTGGCTTCTTGCGTGATGCTGGGCAGTTCCTAGGCTGAGCAACTCTTTCAGTTGTTCTTTTGATTGTAAGTAGGTAGTGATCACTTCCAATCTCTGGCCCCCTCCAGACTCTAGCATCCTGGACATATTTGAATGAGCTCCTCCTAACAATGGCATAGTCGATCACTGACTTCTCATTCTTATTTGGTTCACACCTAGTGTATGCATGTATGCGCTTATGGGGGAACTTTGTGTTGGTAATGATCAAATTCTGCTCACTGCAGAATCTGAGGAGTTGCTTTCCATTGTCATTGAGAGTATCTTCTCCATATCTTCCGATAACTCCACCCCATCTAGCATGGTCATTTCCAACTCTGGCATTGAAATCTCCGAGCATAATAACTTCATCTAGGCAGTCATCCACTGTCCTTTGAAGCAGCTCGAAGAATTCCTCCTTGACCTCTGCTCTCTCATCCTCATTTGGCCCATACACTATGACCAGGTTGACTATGGTTTCTCCTTCTTTTAGTTTTACAACCATAATGCGCTCCGAGACAAAGTTCCATCCTTTGATACTATCTTTCTGGTTTTTGGCCACAATGCAACCCACGCCCCCTTTAGCTCTTTCAGATGTGGGTACACCACTGTATAGCAGCGTGTTGCCATCGAGATCCATGACTCCTTGTCCCTTTTCTTTGTTTCAGTAATAGGCAGGATTTCTAGTTTTGCTTTCCTCATCTCTTCCACCAGCTCCTCTTCTTTCCCATTTATACTTCTTGTGTTCCAAGTTCCATAAGTCGTAGTCCGTTCCAGTTCGTCTTATATTACTCGTAATCATAGTTTAAAGCAAACAGGTGATTGGCCTGTTGTGCCTTTGCATGGTGGAGGGGCTGCCTCCTTACGGCCTCCATGCAGGCCGCCCTCCTCCTTTTTCATCCGGGCTTGGGACCGGCATAGGCGGAGTTCCAACTGTATATCCAAATTATAACACATCAAGGGGTGAACAGTTTAATTTTTTTTTTTATGTTTTAGAACCGTTCAATAAAATCAATCAGTACCCTTTAGCTCCCTGAGGAGCATAGGCCTTCAACAAACACATGTCAAGTCCTCCATCAGCCCAAGTTCATTCAATACAGCTACTTTTTTGTTTTTGTGTTGGTGTTTCAGCCACCACATGATCTTGACTGTCCTAACTAATATGCCTTCACTCACTATGAAAAGGCATTTGACAGTGTAGACAGAGAATTACTTTTGAAAATGATGAAGCATTATGGAGTCAAGACAAAATGAAATACTTCATGAGGTGTCACTGTAAGTAAGTCTGAAAATACACAGTGAGAAAACTAAGTTCATCTCATCTCATCTCATAATCGGAACCTCTTCTACCCCGTGAAACGAGGTGTAGAAGGGACCCAAGTGCACAAGGCCCATGGGCGGGACATGTAATCGAAGTGACTCGGCAAACAGGTGATTAGCCCATTGTGCCCGAACTTGCCCTCATGTGTACTCATATACGCTATAAAACCTCCGAACCATCGAGACGTCATTCCAGCCAAAATGGACAGAGCCTCACATACCCGAAGGTTTCGAGGGATGTCCTTCCTCATCTGCACAAAGGCATTTATAGAGGAACTCTCAGGACCCGTAGGTCTGAGGAAAGGAGCAAAATATGAAGACAGGCACAGCAGTCTTTGGTACTGGGAGGTCTCCACTCAGGGTGGTGTACCACACACAGTCAGTAAAGACAAAGGTCGCCTAAATGTCCAATGTGTTCTGCAATTCACATTAATTCACGCAGCTGGCTGCGCTCTTCATCGACGTACGAGCCGAGTGATCCACCGCTCAAAGTTATCTCTTGGCTTTCTTTCTCACTAGGGACTGGGCGTCCAAAGTTTACACAATGATAATCGCAACAAGCGTGCGATTTGCGAAGGGGAAAAAAAATACAAACGGGACGAGAGAAGACCGAGGCGGGCGGTCGAGAGCTGGCCGGCCTCTTTAAGCCTCGCGGCCTCATATGAGGAGCTCCCGCACCCTTCTGCATCCCAGAGCCACGGACGGAGAAAGGCGCGCAGGCACCCCCTTGGACTTCTCTTGTGCCCGCGCCGACCGGGGCGGCTCTGCTCATGCTCTCAGACGACCGGCCAGCCGGGCCGAGGTCAGGAGGAGAGCAATCACGGCAGAGCTCTTTGAACCGAACGACCCGGCGAGCTCTAGGCTCAAGCCGTCACCGTGGGTCGTATCGAGGACTTTAACTAGGTACCCCGAAAGAGGGGAGCGGTCAGCCGGACGGGGCGGCGCTTCTTGCGGTCCCCCGACCGACACATGTGTTGTTCGTTCGTTCCGTCAGCTTTTCTGTCCTTTTCTGGCTCGCAGATTAGATCAGAAAACCGATAATGATCCTTCCGCAGGTTCACCTACGGAAACCTTGTTACGACTTTTACTTTCTCCAAGCGATCGAGTTCGAGAAAACTATAACAATACTGCACTGGACGAAACATCACTACAAGATGTAGAATCATACATATATCTTGGTAGCAATATAAACACAGTTGGAGGGACAGACATTGATATGAAAATACGAATACAGAAGTTTAGAGGAGCTTCCATTGCATTGAGAAGTACATGTATAACTAACTATATGTAGATCAAAAGAAATCAGGTCCAAGACAAAAAAAAATTAAAATGTTCAACTCAAATGTCAAGTCAGTCCTATTGTGTTGCTTTGAAACATGGAGAGCAACAACCAGAAAGCTACAGTTTCATTATTTTTTTAAATAAAATATCCCGTTCAACCCTTGATGGGTTATAATTAAGACATATGGTGTAATAAATTCAAAACAATAAAATCAGATTTCCAATATCAAAATATAGTACCTTCCCCCTCTACTCAGTACAAATAGAGTAATTCAAAACCAAATTAGTGTGGATGTTTTGTATGTGACGTTGTCACGAAGTGGATTTAAGACTAGTGGTTGTTGTAATATAGCGACAAGACCCTAGTGGTAAGAAAGTCTGAGGAGATAGATTTTAGATGAAAATGACAGTGACTGTGGAAAGATGAAACTATTGGCTTCGAGGGTGAGAACCGAGATTGACTCTCCCTCGCCACTTGTGACGTATTAGATAGCTATAGCCTCACCACCTCTTACTACCAGAAAAAAAGGAAGATAAGGTTTTACACAAAGACCACAGACACACTATACAGACGACATATACGTACAGTACAGTATAGAGCCTGATTCAGTATACAGTTTATATTTTATTTACACAAATCAACAAAATAAATGTCACCACTCGGCAAAGAAATAAATATCGTGCACTGTTGCACAGACCTGAAAAGCAAAGAAAACAAATAGATAGACACTAGAAAACGACCACTTTCACTCTTTCTTTCACCCTGCTGGGGAACAATAGAATGATTAATGATTTAACCACAACCTAATTTGTGGGGCTCTCAACTTTAGCCACCACTCTCTACTACAATTAGATTTCTACTGTCACTGTCCTGCAGACACTGCCTAACCTACTGTCTACACTGCTTCCAACTGTCTAGGCGATATGCGCCGCTAAATAAAACACTGGACTGCTACACTAGTAGACTTTTATTACATCAATGGCTCAGAGGCTATCCTCTAAGGATAACATCAGACCCTACTGGTCCCGGCTATTTTCTCTCCCTCTCTCTCTCTCTTTGCTTCGGTGTCTCTCTGACACTCTCGACGTCTGCTGAGGTGGCATCTCCGTTACGCCCTTCTCTCGTTGACTTTCAGAACCAGGAATGTTGACCCTTTCTCCTGTTTCTGATTACTGCACTGATGACTTGGGTATCAAGCACGGGGTACTTGACAAAAAATATAGAAACTTCTCTGCTGCTGAACACTTCCTTGACTTGCCCCGTTAACCCGCTCAGGGTTTAGAGGAAAACAGCATTTGATTTCTGGCTGTATAAAACTAGACCAATCTCCTGGCCATGTGCCGTTGTTGGAGTGGTATAATAGGCTAAGTGCTCTGGATTTTTTTTAAAGATGAACACATTCCCGCCGAAGCATGGGGCTTCACGGCATGCAATCTGCTATCTTATTTCTTTCGCCTCTGGCGATATCTCGAGCTCTCTGCTTCTGAGATGCCAACTTTGCCGTGGGTAACTCGTAGGGACAAATTACGCTCTCCCACTGTGCCGTGAACTGCTGTAGACATAGAAATACAACTTATGTACACCACTTTCAACCATAGACTCATCTTTAACATATAACTCCCTTAATTCCTAAACTCCCCTTCTCCCGCTATGCACAACGATACATACAAGATTTCTAACCACGTGTTATACTATCACACACTCCTTCTACCTCCCCCGCTTCAACGTGAAATCTTTCTGGTAAGTAAACAAAACCCCAGACACTGTCTGACCTTAATCTGTTGTTACGCCCGACTAACCACGGTATCAAACAATTCAAACGTGGGAAAACTCCGGTGCTAAATTCCTGGCCTACTTTTAACATTGACCCATGAGGTTTCCTCGCTTAACCCAAAATTAAATTAAACCTCTCTCTCGGAATAATTTACTCCTATATGCAATATAAATTCACTTATAAATTACATCTCTTTCCCTCCGACTGCATTACCAAACATTTAAGGCACAATAAAATAACGTACACACAATTAAATTCCCATTAAAATAACGTACCCACAATTAAATGCCCATCGTATTACACTTGTAAATATTCAGAATTTAATGGTGGTTTTACACAACACTCTACATACTACAGAGCGCCCGCGTATCTATATCGTAGATTTTTGATAGGTATTTAAGATCTGTTTTGGCCCCATCTGAATAGAACTAGAACAGGTGGTAACTCAGTGAGAGATAAGGTAAAGAAAATAGATTTCACGAGTGAAATGGGGAAAGAGGTAGAGTCTGTCCCTGGCTTGAGAAGATACTCTAGTCCAGCCTATCTCTATAACAGAATTTTTGTTGATCGGACAGTATACTTTCTAGATATATTAATATATCAACCACTCACATACACAGATAAGTGACGACAATTAGACGCACAAACGTGAAAACTATACTAAATGGAGTATGGCTATTGGGCCGAGCTGACCGACACAGGTAAACTAAGTTTTATGTAAATTTTATTTTACCGTAAAGAAACTTTACAACAGTTATTATCAAAAGAATATCAAAATTATACAATCATAGGTTACAGAATTTAATACAGAAATAGACCCATGGGTGCAATCCCGCCCCCCCCCCCCCCCCCCCCCCCCCCCCCCCCCCCCCCCCCCCCCCCCCTCTATTGAGGCAAGATCCCATTAGAAGAAGTTATTAACCCCCAAAAGGTCAAAAAGATTTGCGCTATGGTCTAGAATTTTCCTATACTGTAAAGAACAGAGTTTAGAAGTTAATCTATTCTGAAATGGACAGTATTAGCAAAAAACCCTAATAAGAAATCAACAACATGAGTACATGGAGTATACAATATAAGAATCATTCATTCATCCTTCCTCTCTTCTCAGACGACCGTGGCCACGTTCATTCGTTCTTACCTAATTGTTGATTTAACGATGTTGGAAACATAGTTTCATGGGTCACACAGCAAATCCAGTGTTATTTGGGCAAAATAAACCCCAGCTCCTCAAAGACTGATTAAATCCTCTTCTTCGGGGAACGTTTACTTCGTTACTGTTACTAGGATTACTGTTTATGTCACATTAATTAGTCCAGGTAAGAAAATTAACATTGCTCACAGTATCAGTAGATTGAGATTCCAATACATAAAGGAATGTCAGGTTTGTAACTTCTCTCAGTATAAAAATTCCTTCTCAAACCACAAATGGTCGATAGTCGGGAAATGTCAATGTTTGATTATGTCGCCACAATGGGCTGAATGTATATGAAATTTGGAAAAAGAAATCTGGATAGCTATAGGTCCAGTTACAATGTATTCTTTGGGTTGGTACTCTGTCTCTTTCTGAGTGTAAACAAGAGGCCAGATAGGTCCACCTTGAAGACCCAATATTTATATAAGAATGTTCTCTTTTGTACTTTTGGACTTAGATCCGTTATTCTCAGATTTATATAGAAGCCGCTGGTTGGTTTTGGGTATGTGACCCAGTTACTAGATATAGGAAGAAAATACAACCATATTTTTTTTTTTCGTACGCCCGCTAATACTCGAGGCGAAATCTCAGGTTATTACTAATGTCTAACCTGACATTGATTTTACGTGAGTATCCCTTTTTTCTTGTACAGAGACAGGTGTCCCTCGCCATTCAGGCAAATACTCTCCGATTTCGGAGGTACCCATTGCAGCTGGGTCGGCTCAGGAGCCGCCAATCCCTGGTCGACGACACTCCTTCAAATGTCCTCGCCAGGTCTCGAGTTAATCCAGTCCAATTCCCGGTCGACGAAAAATCCTCAAATGCCGTCGCCCGGGTTTGATCCTGAATCACCCGGTCGCCAGAGCGGTGTTGTAACCACTACGCTAGCGCGGCTCCCTACAACCATATAATCACAATAGCCACTACACCACTATTCTATCCTAAACTTAACCCGCGCAGAATTATAATTTATTATACACTCGGTTATTTAACTTTGAATATAACTACACGTGTATAGCTTATTTATCGTTTAACAAAAACCCCGTGAAATAAGCGCTGGTCATTTATAAATTTACTTATAATGAATTAGTAATAAATACATATTTCGTCAGTACTCATGATGAATAGTGCATTTACTAGACGATTAACATATCTCTTACTGGTTATTAGCAATTAATTAAATCGACACTACAGCCAGAACAATTTAGCTATAAATTATTTTAATTCTGCTAGTCAATTTACACACAAAAAATCCTAGTGAAATATAAATGACGGGCTTAACTATTAAATCACTCAAGAGGCTATTATAAATATTTACCCCAAACACAAAAATGACTATCTCCAATCGAAAAGACTAAGAAAATCACTGATATAATGGATCTAGAATATAGAAGCTAGACGTTTGAAAATTTGTGGGTACTGGATAAATTGAGTTTGAAGGAAGAGGTATATTCTTCTTCTCTTCTTTGATCCTTAGCCGCCGACCGTCAAAGCAGTCAGTGGCCATTACGCCTGGTGGCATCTTGTAGGGCAATAACAAATTGATTCCGCCCCGCTAGGTCGGCGGCCATCTCTCGCACAGTGCCCCAACTCTGGTTCACCACCCGCATCCCATCCTCCGCCAAGCTGTTTTCGGTCGGCCTCCCCTTCGCCCTCCCCAGGGGTCCACAGCACAGCTGCCCCCGTGATGGCACCGGGGTCCCCCCGAGGACGTGGCCAACCAAGCCCCAGCGTCCACCAGCCACGATGGCGTGCACGTCCTCTTGCCCGCTCCGAGCAAGCAGATCTCGGCCGGTGATGGCACTCGGCCAAAAGACTCGGAGAACCCCTCCTAGGCACGTTGTGTAAAAAGAGGACAACCTCGACATCTCCCTCTCTGCAACTCCTCAGCCCCCCGCGCCACAGAGAAGCACAGAAGCACACATCTCTGATACAATCCCAATTCCGCGCCCGTGCTGCACCCAGATGCCGCCCAGACCAAAAAAGGCCGCTCCTGCCCAGCTCACTCTGCCGCCGATGTCCCCGCCCGCTCCGCCGTCCGGTGTCACCACGCATCCCAGGCATGTGAAGGCACCCGTCTGCTCCAGCCGCAGACTCCACACCGACATGGGCCCAGGGCAGCTCAAGATAAAATGGGTAAAAATCGCTAGGACTTGTTACATATGACGCCTTCGCCCAAATTTTGGGAAATTCTTCGCTCGGATCGTGAATCAAAGCTAAATTTGACACTTCTACCGCATGCAGACTCCACGCTACGAGTGAACAGTCTTTTGATCTGGCGTCTCTCGCTGCTTAATTGCTTTTCACGAACGAACGGATGTGGGGGGGGGGGGTAATTTGTATTTGTCTCCCCTTCTTTCAGATTATCTCCCCCTGAGAAATGTAACTACCAAAAGTACGTATTTTCTTATTGCCCTTGATTTTCTTCATAAGCTTATCTCCCCCTTTTCTCACTACGTGCATCACAGTCTGTTGTAAACATTCCTAGTGTCTATAAGACATAGACAAAAGAAAGAAATAGGCGTGGCTACAATTATGAGTTTGACAGATATAAAAGTACGAAGGTTCTGCATTAACAAAACGTGCATAACTAATAAGCAATCCAATGTGAAAACAGATGGAAGCGAAACGTGTGAAAATATGTAATCTATATTTACGTAACTTCTGTCACAATCTAATAGCTAACCCTTACACAGTGAATATCACAAAACTTCACCCACTCCTATATACTGCCAATTCTTCTAGAAAGAATTATGCACACTTTACATTTACATCATTTCTACAAAGATAGCAATGGATGGCACTTACGTTTATAAAATTTAAGTTAAATTCAAGAATAAACTTTACTTAATCAGGCTACGACTCTATTAAAGAAACCACTAATATTACGGCTCTAATTAAAATATGAACATACCAATATCGCGTTTCTTCCGCGTGGAGTCAAGTCATGTAAGGAGAGAACAAAAAAGTATTCAGTGAGGTACTGGAAGATGAGACAGGTATGTATTTCAGAGCTGGCAGTTGCTGATGGTGTTGCTCTGATTGCTTAATCAGAGGCACATCTTCAATCCAACCTGCAAGTCTGGAGAGAAGAGAGGGATGGGGTCATAAGCAGCTCTAAAACAAAATCCATGGTGATATCACGAGAAGAAAGAAGACATCAGATTAAGCTGGGAGAACAGGTCCTGGAGCAGGTCGACCACTTTAAATATCTCGGAGCTATTATAGGCCGAAAGGGGGGCATCAAAGAAGAGTTGGCCACTCGAAAATCAGCAGCTGGGAGACTTTTTCAGGCCATAAATCGAGGATTCCTCAGCAAGAGAGAGGTTGTTAAGAAAACAAAGATGGCTGTATACCGCTCCACCTATGTCCCAGTCTTGACATATGGATGCAAGTCATGGGCAATGACTACAACCCACAAAAGCCAGATCCAAACCTCAGAAATGAGGTATCTGAGGAAGGTGGTTGAAGTAACAAGAAGAGACATGGTCCACAACCAGACGATACAGCATGGCCTAAAATCCCCCCCCCCCCTCCTGCAGACCCAAATAGAACAGTCCCAACTAAGATGGTTTGGCCATGTCTGCAGAATGGGAGAAGATCGGCTAACACGACAAGCATGGGAAACAAAGAGCCAGGGATCCAGACCCCAAGGACAACCCAGAGTCCGCTGGGAGGACAACATTAGACAATCTTTGAAGGACCAGGAGGAAGACAGCCGATAGGATAGTCTGGCGCTCTCTCTTCCAAACCTCTACGCCTCACGGTAGAAAGGGAACGACTAAGTAAGTAAGGAGCAGATGATAATGCTAGATTCACGGCAATGAATTTCATCAGACAAAGGGACTGCTAAAGGACTGCGCGGGTTTATATACAAGAAAACCCCCGCTGATATACGGCCGACGTCATAGCTTAGCGTCCTACTAAACCCAATGAAATCGCTACAAAAATTTTTTATAACGGGGTCCTCCGCCAATTAGATCTGAAAGCAAGTCGTGGGTCCTGTTTATCTCGACCGCGCGCGTTTCTGCTTGCGTCATATTGACTAACGTTGCCTGTTGGCGCGAGCCAAATATCGATTTACTGGGTAGGGGATATTTAACATCGGAAAATTTCCACCCCGCCAAATTAATCCTCACGCGCTGATAAACAAAGAAATGACCGCGATTATTTTTACAAAGAAAACCCTACATGATTGCAATTAATTTAAAGAAAAAAAAACTGGTGCGAGTGTAAACTAAACCTACCGTCATAAAAACGCAATTAAATACCTACAGAAAAAGACCAAACACAAAATAATTTCGAAAGAGAAGAAGACTGGGGCCTCTTGAAAAACAGAATTACAGTACTGCATCGCATACGTCCCATTTCCAAGACACAAACAATTTAAAAAAAATGAATAAAAAAAAAAACCAAACAAACTAAAGTCTCTCACAACTGCCCTGCTGTTAACAAGGTGAAAAGGAGTGAAAAATGACCCCGAAATATTGATGGTGAAAAAGCATTTTGCCCGGGGGAAAAAATAAGTGTTTCAATATGACCTTATATAAAGAACCAGATCGACACGTCATAAGGGGAATAATCAAATCAACTATCTACACTGAAAACAACAAAAAGTGCTTTCTTTTAAACTGAAGATATAACTTTTTCCCACTGTCCATTTCAACCCCAAATCGCTGTTATGGTCGAGAGAATTTTCAGTCGTGCAAGTTCTACGTTTCCTTGAGTGAATAATTTTAACACCATTAAACTCAATTTGAGTTTTTATTATAATAGGTCTTTTAATTATTAATCTATTTTTTTTTTTTAGTTAAATATATTTTTCCAGAATATCTATTATATTTTATTTCAAAAGATTTATTTTTTTTTAAAATTAAGTTAAAAAGATATTTTTTTTTAACGCGATTTCTCAACCTTTACTTCAAACCACTGCATTTTTTTTTTATATACAAATTTTTTTTTTATTTTTTTATTTATTTTTTTTTTTTTATTTTTTTTAGGCATATTACTTAAATTTTTTTTAACATCTTTTTTTATTTTTTTTTTTTTATTTTTTATAATATAAATATTTTATTTAATTATAAATTATTTTCTATCATTTTGTATATTTTATAATTATAATAACAAATAAATTTTTTTTCTATTTTTTTTTAAAAAATAAACCGGGGTCCTCCGGGAAAAGCTTAATTTAATAATTAAATACTTTTTTTTTTTTTTAATTTTAAAAATAAATAAATTTTTTTTTCATGATTTAATTTTTTTTTTTTTCTATAAAACATTTCTTTTTTTTTTAAATTAATTAAATTTTTTACTATTTAATTTTTACATTTTAAAATTAGCTTTATTTATCCCTTAATAACTTTAAAATATTATTTTTTTTTTCTAATTTTTTTATAAATTTTTATAATTATTTTATTTTTTAATTACAAATTACCCTTTTTCTATATTTATTTTTTCCGGTACATACTTATTTTAATTTATAATTTTTATTTTTATTTATTTTTTTTTTTTATTTTTTATTATAATTTATTTTTTTTTTTTTTAAAATTAAATTTTTTATTTTTTTTTCTTAAAAATTAAATTAATATTTTTTTTTTTTTTTTAATTTTTTACCCCCCCACCTAATTTATAACAATATTAAATTTTTTTTAAAAAAAAATATAGAACATATAAATTCCCTATAAACACTATTTTATTTAATATTTTTATTTATCTATTACAATATAACAAAATAATAAAATATGCATTTTTTTTTATAACAAAACTAAAAATTAAATTTTAAATTTATTCCATTTTTAAATCTTAAAATAAATACAAATATTTTTGGGAAAAAATAATTTTATAAAAAAACTTTTTCTTTAAAACACAATAAATAAAAAAATAAATAAATAAAAAAAATTTACAATCAATCCTCTAATTTCAATTTTTTTTTTTTTTATTACAAACAAACAAAACAATACAAAAACAAATCCCAAATACTAAAAACTTTATAAAAAATAAAAAACAAACATTAAAAATTTTAAAAAAATAATAATTATATTATTCCTAATCTTTTATAAATATAAATTATTATAAAAACATATGGTAATAAAATAAACAAAAAATAAATTTTTTTTTTTTTGAAAAAAATTTTGCAGTTTTTATGCCCTTTTTTTTTACTACTTTTTATTTTACCGTTTTTTGCTGGTTTTTTTATTTTTTCATTTTTTTTTTCCAACAAAAACTCATGTTACAATTTTAACTAAAAAAAACTATATATGAATATTAAAAAAATTATTTTTTTCAAACTTTGCAAGTATATTAAACCCCCTGTTTTCTTAAAATCCAATCCCATGTGTCGTGCAAAATGTTTCCCATAATAAATAATATCCGTTGGAGCTACATTTCTAAAAAGTCGATTGCTTTGCACTAAGAAAGTTGTAGAAATTCGGCTTGTTCTGTTGACGTGAGCCCGATTGTACAGAAAAACTTTACACCATTACTAAAGAAAGCATATGAACTTTATTTCGATTCGAAAGTTGATGATGCAAATAAGTCGTGGAAGCCAAATGGAGTTTGTTCGACTTTGTGCAAATACATTGGCAGGTTGGTTACGAAAATCGCCGAAGCATAAGTCGATGCCTTTTGGAGTGCCAGTAATATGGCATGAACAAGACAAGTCACGCTACTGATTGTTACTTCTGCTTGACAAATATCCATGGTTTCACTTTTAAAACTAGAAAGTCTGTGGTTTATCCAAATATTGAATCGGTTTCGAAACCAGTGTCTCGTGATCCAATCACGTGTCCGATCCCAGTTCCACCAGAACAATATCCGTTGGACGTGAATGAACCATCAGAAAGTGATAGTTTACCTGCTTCAGAAACTAATTCTGACTCGGATTATATACCGGTGAATGATGGTGTTCACTTAATTAACCTTTCAGATCTAATACGTGATCTCGCTCTTACCAAAGGACAAGTGGAATTACTCGGTTCGCGACTCAAAGAATGGAATCTTTTAGCGCCCAATACTTTGATATCTAAATTTCGTCATAGACACAGAGAACTTGTTCAATACTTTGAGATGGATGATGACATTTGCTATTGCAAAATTCCAGTCGCCTACTCTGTTCATATGAAAGAAACTTATGACAATATGGCTATACTTTTGGCAAAAATAAAGTACAATGACTACCAATGGCGGATTTGTGGAGACCTAAAGGTCATTGCAATTCTCACGGGCATGCAGACTGGGTATACTAAATTTTGTTGCTTCCTATGTGAATAGGACAGCCGCAACAGACAGGAACATTATGCAAGAAAGGTGTGGCCTATCAGGGATCGTATGCAGCTCGGGCATAAAAATGTAATACACGAGCCATTAGTTAACAAAGACAGCATCATTTTAACACCGTTACATATAAAGTTGGGGCTCATGAAGAATTTCGTAAAAGCATTAGATAAAATGAGCAAAGCTTTCACTTATCTTCGAGAAAAGTTTCCGCAAGTTAGCGATGCAAAGATAAAGGAAGGTATCTTTGTAGGACCTCATATTAGGAAAGTTATTGCAGACAAACAATTCGAGAACTTGTTACATGGTAGTGAACTTCACGCATGGATGGCATTCAAATCGATCGTCGATAACTTTCTGGGAAATCACAAATCTGTCGACTATGTGCATATTGTTAAGCAGTGCATAGATGCATACAGAATTATGGGCTGTAACATGTCCCCCCCTCAAAATCCATTTGCTCGATTCGCATCTTGACTTTTTCCCTGACAACCTTGGCGAAGTCAGCGATGAACATGGAGAACGATTCCATCAAGATATCGCCGTAATGGAGTCACGTTATCAAGGACGGTGGAGTGTGACCATGCTTGCCGATTATTGTTGGATGTTTCATCGCGATGTACCACATGCCATTCACCGACGAAAGTCGACTGCAAAGAAATTCAAGCCTACATAACTGTTATACTTCTTGTACGAATGATGTTATAATACTGTATGCGTTGTTAAAAAACTTCAATTGCGTATTTCTCGAGATCCCGACCTGATAGAGAAAAACGGTTTGCAGATTTAAAAACAGCGCATTAAAATTGACCAGAAAAACATAGAAATGTTAGAGAAAGAAAAAAAATTTTTTTTTTTGTTAGCCAGTGTTATCTGTCAACATCCATACAAGCACCCCATCAGACTACCCCTTTTCCTCACACCATCATTGATCCTTATATATTAATTTTAGTTCTTGTTATATACTGTTTTACTATATTGTGCAATTCTCTAGGTCTGTCTATTCTCAACACTTGTTCCACAGTTATGGATGAATTGCATGCCTGTGTATAATCTAATATTGGTTTTCTCTGTTATTCCTACTTCCTACATTTTAATAGGACATGCTCTATATTATTTTTTTTCTAGACACTGCACAGTTAGGTTCTTCTGTTCTAAAATAGCTCATTCCCAGTTGCTGTCTAAGAAGTTTCTTATTGCTAGGAATTTTTAGTTCTCTATATACCGACACGTTCTTGTTGGAGCCTTGAGCAATTTATATGCATGTCTGCCCTTCAGACTTCCATCTCACTCTACTGTGCATTCCAAGGTTATTATTCTTTAAATGAAGCTGTGATAAGAGGTTTTGATGTTACTAACATTTAATGTTAACAAGGTGAGGTCAAGCTATGTGTTATGTCTAAATATCATAACATTGGTGGTCTACGATCACTTCCTGGTTTTTTGTTTACAGACGGTTTCCGGAAGTGACGTCTTGACTGCTGCTCAAGAATAGTGGCAGACGTGAGCGTGTTAATATGGAACACGAACGCGTCTCTGCCTGACATTCCGCTTGTGTCTTTTGACCAGTATGCATGGCTAGTGTCCGTTAGGACGAGATTTCAGAGTATGTCCTTAGTTTGAGGAATATGATTACCACACCTGCAAGATGTATATTGCCTGCACTGCCTTATGCATGCAGTACTTATATAATGTCAGTTTAAGTTAAGCAGTGTGTGTGGAATTCCTGTGCACGTAAGTTTGACAGGACAGTAGAGACATGTGCCTAGAAAGCTTCGATGTCGAATCCTACTCAATATGGAGTATCTGTGATTAAATGTTTGAACTGTATAAAGCAGTTAGGCCTTATTGTCTGAGTACCTGTGTTGCGGGCCAGGGAGTATCGAATGTTTGGCCATAATTAATATTCCATAACTACTACAATGGAGTCTATGAGGATAACCCTGGAAGGGAACTCAGCAGGCCAAGATTTACAATAAAGAGTGTCCAAGCATGGAGCTTAATGCACTTAGAGTACAGGACGTCTGGTGGACTGTTCCTGAAGAATACAAATAATAATATATACATTATTTACCCGCAACATTATTGGGGGCCAAGCTAAACTAGCTTAACAAAGCAGAAGCCAAAAAAATTGGAAGTCGAGAATTTTTTTCAAGATGGCGACACTGATTGTCTGCCTGAATACTTCAAGCATGGAAAGGATTTCCAGCTATAATATAAATTAACGTGCATACAATAGTGACTTACTATTGCATAGAAGTCAAAGGAATCAACTGTTTACTTCCAATTTCAAGAATGTTATCAAGAAACATGGACCACAGCGATGTCCGTCATATGTCACTTTCAACTAATCCTAGGCCTAACCAGAGCCTAAATTTACAGAACAGCACTGTATTCCTTGCTTGAAGAAGTCTCAAGGAGGATTTTTTTTTGAGGCAACAGATAAGTAGATTTATCGTTACATAAGGAGCCGCGCTAGCGTAGTGGTTACAACACCGCTCTGGCGACCGGGTGATTCAGGATCAAACCCGGGCGACGGCATTTGAGGATTTTTCGTCGACCGGGAATTGGACTGGATTAACTCGAGACCTGGCGAGTACATTTGAAGGAGTGTCATCGACCAGGGATTGGCGGCTCCTGAGCCGACCCAGCTCTAATGGGTACCTCCGAAATCGGCGAGTATCTGTCTGAATGGCGAGGGACACCTGTCTCTGTACAAGAAAAGGGATACTCACGTAAAATCAATGTCAGGTTAGACATTAACAATAACCTGAGATTTCGCCTCGAGTATTAGCGGGCGTACGAAAAAAAAAAAAAAAAAAAAATTGTTACATACAGCGTGACTGTAGATAATATCTGTTGGCCTGGATTTTAATTTCACAAATTATTGTTTTCATTATGTCAGTGTTTTTATACTAGCGGGAGGCTGGTGGGACTTGGTTTGCTCATTAAATACCGCGAAAGCTAGGTCTAATGAGTAAATTAAGCGTTCTGTAGGTAGTATCTGTGTAATTCTTATTGAGGAGCCAGTATATTTTGCTGGTTAAGTAAAAGAGCTGCCTCATTTGAATTTAGCAGATCCATTTCTGTCTAGTTGTAAGGTCATGTTTCCATATTGTTTGTTATCATAAGTCCTGTCATTGTTATATTTTATTAAGTTTGCTACATTATTGTTTGTAAGATTGTCCATTCTCCTCTGACTATCATTTAGTTCTTAGATGTTATAAGTGTTGTGATACGCGTCTTGTCTTGTTCTATTGTTATAGAGCATTATTATAATTTATTGTTATATACATGTCATATTAACTCCTTGGTTTATACATTTGTATTTTCTTTAGTTGCTCTAACCCTGTCTTCTTGTCATTGCTTGTTGTAGTTATTTTTTTTCTACTCCATATTGTATACTTGACTAACATCTATATTAGTGCATTTATAGACTGATGTGAGATTGGTGGATTGAATATTGTATATTTGGCTGACATATTCATATATATAAAAGTTAAATATTGTGCATATACTGAGAATCACAATAATAAGAAACCATGACTTCATTAAAGGATTTATTGAAGATTGGTAAAGAATTTAATTTGGAAGGTCAAGCATTGCAATCCTATGTGGATAAAGAGACAAGAAGAACTCCATAAAGAAGAATTAGCTGAAAAAAGGAGATCAGAAGAATTGGCTCTTGAAAGGGAAAAATTAGCCTATGCCAGATCTCAAGAGGAGAAAGCTCAAGAGGAGATGAAATTGCAACAAATTAAAGCTTAAGAGGAGATATTATCTCAACAGGCCATAAGATTGGCTGAGATTGAACTTGAAAAACTGAAATTACAACAACCACTGTTGCATCCTGGGGTAGGTGAAGATAAAAATAAAGATCATACTACTGCCATAAGGATTAATCTGCCAAAATTCAATGCGTCCATAGACGACATTTCATGCTTCTTAAATAGATTCCAAACTTATTGTGAAGAATATAAGATTGACAAATCTACTTGGACTTGTAGACTTATGAATTTATTGGTTGGTGAACAATTAACTGTAGTCTCCACTTTGGATGACCAAACCAGAAAAGATTATGAAGCTGTTAAAGTGATTTTATTGCAGAGGTATCAATTAGATGATGAGGGTTATCATCAGAAATTTCGTTCTTTGTACCCAGATTCTGGAAAAGACTTCACTGAATTTATTTCAGCTGTTACATTAAATTTTTATAGATGGATTGAATTATCCAAATATGAGAAAACTTTTGAGGGATTGTCAGATTTAATTCTAAGAGACAAGGTTTTGTCATCAGTTAGTACTGATTTTCTTGCATTCCTACAGGAAAGAAAACCTGAGAATCTGACTAAACTACAAACTCTAGGACGTCAATATCAAGTAGCACATCCTAACAGAGTATTGAGCAAAAACAATATTAAGGATTCATTACCAGCTGCATCTGCTAGGTCATTTCAGGACAATGCACCTAGATACAGATCAAACAGTATGGATAGGAATCAAAGATTTAATCCATCACATAATTATAGCAAGAACAGAGATAGATACAATTTTAATAAACATCAACCTCAAAAGAAATTTCAATTCAAATGAAGAAGAACAGTTTTATCCACAAACCTCTTTTAGATCAAATAATTGGCAAAATAGAGGAGGATATAACCCTAAACAAAATAGAGGTCAAAAATCTTTTTACAGAGGTAATGATCAAAATTCACAGAATAAAAGATCTTATCATAACAATACTACCAGGCAACCTAGAGGCCCTGAATGTACTAATGCTGTAGTGCATGATAATGATCATAACCATGAGGCTATAGTGGCACATGCAAATTCATGCAGTGTGGATTTAGCAAATAGTGATAATTGTACTAATTGCAATTCTTTATTTCAGCCTCAAGGAGTCCCAAGATTATTGTGCGGACATCCACTTCCAGTCATGTCATCATTTGAAAGTACTGGATCATTAATTTTAAATAAAGGTTTTGTCAATAATCAGTTAGTGTCTTTGTTGCGCGATACTGGTGCAACCACTATTGGAGTTTGCAAAGCATTGGTAGATAGGTCGGACTACACAGGAAAACATGTGAAATGCATCACATTTGGAGGAACTGTAAAATATTACCCCACGGCTGAGGTATTCTTGGATACACCATATTTTACAGGAAGAACACTGGTATGTCTGTTGGAAAATCCAATTGCTGGGATTATTTTAGGAAACATACCTAAATTACATGATTGTTCAAAGAAGGATATCGAGATATGGGAAAAACAACATTTACTTTGTTCAAATGCTGTGACTACTAGAGCTCAGGCTCACATGGAGAAGAATCAACACATACCACTTGTTGATGTGGTACCTGAAGATGTAACTGAGAATAACACTTCAGAGGAAGACGAAGAAGATGAGCTGGCCGGAAGCCATACCATTAAAAACCATTACTACAGTAGATATTGCTGATGCACTATTTTTGATTTTTAGCCGTATAGGTTTCCCTGAGAACATTTTATCGGATAGAGGAACCCAGTTAGTTTCTGATGCCATGAAACAGGTTATGGATATGTTTGGTATTGAGAGATCCCTTAGCTCAATTTATCACCCACAAGCTAACGGGAAAATAGAAGTCCTCAATAGATCCATCAAACAAATGTTACATAAGGTTACCATTAAGTATCCACAAAATTGGGACAGAGTTCTCCCTGCTATTTTATTTGCTTACAGGGAAATTAGAAATGAACATACAGGATTTAGTCCATTCGAATTGGTTTTTGGGGCCAGACCAAGAGGCCCAATGTCAATATTAAAACAGCTATTAATTGGAGCTGAGATGAATGAAGAGGTTCAAACCTCATACCAATATGTCATCAACTTAAGGAAAAAAATAATAGACGCATGCCAAATTGCAGTAAACTCATCTGAAAAGGCAAAACTGAGAGCGAGGTTATTTCTTAACCAAAACCGCAAATTACGCCAACTGTGGCCTGATGATGAAGCATACGTACTATTACCCAGGAAAGATAACAAACTTTTGGTGTCATGGAGAGGACCTTACAGGATTGTGGAGAAACTGTCTGATGTTGATTATATTGTTGCAGTAGATGGAAAAGAAAAAACTTTTCATATCAATATGTTACAGCAGTTTCATACACGTCCACCATATCTTAGACCAGTCTTTGAAGCTCTTGATGAATCTGTCACTCGTCACTCTTCTTTGGCTGTGATACAGGAGGAAAATTCTGATTTGACTAATGGAAATGATTCACTCTTAGTGTTACCTAGTATTCACTTCTTAGCTACTGAAAGTTGGAAAGATGTATCCATATCTCCAACGCTGTCTTCTGTTCAGAAAGAAACAGCTACTCAATTGTTACTTTCTTTTGCTGATGTCCTTACTGATGTACCAGGACATACCGATATCATCGAACATGATATCGTTCTTACTGATTTTCAACCTATTAAGTTGAAACCCTATCCTATACCTATACACTTACAGACTCAAGTGAATGAGGAATTAGAACAGATGGTGAAATTAAATGTCATTTCTCCATCTCATTCCCCTTACAGTTTTCCGATGGTCTTGATCCGGAAAAAAGATAAATCTATACTCATATGCATAGATTTTAGACGTTTAAATTCTGTGACCGAAAATGACGCTGAACCACTCCCAGTGTTAGAGACTTTATTAGACAGGTTAGCTTCGGCTACATTTTTTTCTAAATTTGATCTTTCTAAAGGCTATTGGCAAGTGCCATTAACGGAGAAATCCAAGCCTTATACTGCCTTTGCTACGCCATTAGGTCTATTTGAATTCAATTATATGTCTTTTGGCTTAGTTAACGCGCCTGCGACCTTCGTTCGCATGATGCGAAGACTCTTCTCCGATAGAGAAGATCTTATTACCTATATAGATGACATTTGTCTGTTTCATCAATCATGGGATGAACATTTAAAAGGTATTCAGTCCTTACTTCACACTTTACGTCTCCATAATTTAACTGCACGTCCATCTAAAACTAAAGTTGGATTTCAGGAGATTTCATTTTTGGGTTATAAGGTAGGAGGAGGTTTCTTGAAAACTGACGATACTACTATCTCTAGAATTCTAAACCTTGATGTGCCTAAGACAAAAAAAACAGGTTAGAAGTATTCTAGGTTTACTCAATTTTTATCATAAATTTATCCCTAATTTTTCTGAAATTACATCTGTTTTATCGTCCCTTGTGAAAAAAATGCGCAAAATAGAGTTATATGCAGTCATGATTGTTATGTGGCATTAAATTTATTGTAACAGTTGTTTTCAAGAATGCCTATTTTGAGATTGCCTGATCCTTCCAAACATTTTACCCTCAGAGTCGACGCCTCAAAATCATCAATTGGAGGTTCGTTGTGCTTTGTCATGTACATTTGCTAAAAACAAACAGTATGGAAACGACTAGAAAATGCCAATCTCTGAAAATTCAAAACGGGACATAACAAAATAAATTTTTCAGTTCAACTTGGACTTTCATAATATAGAATACAGAAGGAGTAACATGGATTTTCAATTCTAGTCCTATTGCTGGGACGACAAACATGGACAGTTGAAATACATGAACTTATATATTGCAGTGAACTTCTTTATTACTACAGATGAAAATGACTCTGCATCTTCGATAATAATTTACAACTACGTGACAATTGTGATCTATGGAACTGTTTTCGGAAATAAGTGATTGAAAAATGAACTTCTTGCAAAAATCACTAGTAACATTAAATAAGTAATATCATTAATTACTAAATATAATGTTAATTCATTTAAACCACAAGAGGTTACATACCAAGTGTAATGAAGTAATTTAAAGTGTGCATATATTACTTGATATATTTTCACATTACAGTGCATTAACATGATCAGTCATCCCATCAGACTACATTCATACATATAATCATAACTATTTTTGACATAATGTCGCAGTCACTCATTATGAATTGATTTGTCTGCCTCATATGATCTATTATGTCTTTGATTGCTAATTATGCATGTCATTGATAAATAGGGAGACTTACATGACTGACATGACATAAGATGTTTGTTGACATTGTGTGCTGTATGAGTGCCTTGACTGACACATATTGACAATGTTTTTTTCGCACTGCCCTATTATTAATACGGTGACCTCACAGTAGTGTCAAAAGAGATGTCTCTGAAATAGACAATGGGTTTAGTGATCTTATTACTGGATTCCACACCTTGTGTGTCTCATTGTCGATTGTGGAGCACGCATCTAGGTGCTATATCAATGGGGACATTTGTAGGAGATTCATATGTCACCTGGTTACTCCAGTGATTTTATAGATTTGCAATGGAAATAATGAAAAGTTTCTTTTCATTATTTTACTGCAGGGGGGAGTAAATGTTATGTATAAATATCATAACATTAGTGGTCTACGATCACTTCCTGGTTTTTTGTTTACAGACGGTTGTCATGAGTTTCCGGAAGTGACGTCTTGACTGCTGCTCAAGAATAGTGGCAGACGTGAGCATGTTAATCTGGAACACGAACACGTCTCTGCCTGACATTCCGCTTGTGTCTTTTGACCAGTATGCATGGCTAGTGTCCGTTAGGATGAGATTTCAGAGTATGTCCTTAGTTTGAGGAATATGATTACCACACCTGCAAGATGTATATTGCCTGCACTGCCTTATGCATGCAGTACTTATATAATGTCAGTTTAAGTTAAGCAGTGTGTGTGGAATTCCTGTGCACGTAAGTTTGACAGGACAGTAGAGACATGTGCCTAGAAAGCTTCGATGTCGAATCCTACTCAATATGGAGTATCTGTGATTAAATGTTTGAAATGTATTAAGCAGTTAGGCCTTATTGTCTGAGTACCTGTGTTGCGGGCCAGGGAGTATCGAATGTTTGGCCATAATTAATATTCCATAACTACTACAATTGAGTCTATGAGGATAACCCTGGAAGGGAACTCAGCAGGCCAACATTTACAATAGTGTCCAAGCATGGAGCTTAATGCACTTAGAGTACAGGACGTCTGGTGGACTGTTCCTGAAGAATACAAATAATAATATATACATTATTTACCCGCAACACTATGTAAGTACCCTGAATGATGATGATGATGTATTTTTCAGGGGTCCCTATCCGCTACCTCTTCTGATCTCACCCAGTGTAAAGTAATTTCTGTGTGTTATGTGGCAAGAGAGGGTCTGTTTTCTTCATCATATACCAGGAAAATTTCTTTTGTTGTGGTGAATTACGGTTAAAATGGTCTGTCATGTGCCCATACTGAGGGACTTATCTGGAAGCCTGTGTGATGATAAGGGCTCCAGAATATACAAAAGTCACTCAAATGGTGCTGCTGTCTGGAGGAAAAATATGGCCTGTAGCTCAAAGTGGATTGGGAGCCTTCACTGCCCACAATTTCTGACTTCTCCAGGTTGTCTGCAACACTTTTTACTGGTATTACAACCCTGGAAGAAGAAGGAAAATTCCTCGCCTTTATAGCCTGTCTATAATAATTCCACAACAAATCAAGAAAAACCTTTACCTGGGATCAGCCATGTGTGCTGATCATATGCACCAAACCCTATGTTTCTTGTTTTCATTCTCATAAAGCCACTGTTCCTGAAGCATTGATTGCCGTCCATAAAATCAGCAGGGGTGTACCATCCATATCTTGTGACCTGTTAATTTCTTCTTTCAAACATTCTATGTATAGTGTTACATGTTAATTGAACAATGTGTCACTCCAGAAGCCACTACCAATTTATTTTCTTCTGGACTTAGTCGCAAAATTTTATGGCAAACTTCCAACACATTTATTTTCACTTCCCAGTGGCAATATCAATTGTGTTAACACGGCACTATGGCATAAAATTTGTAAGGCCATTAGCGAAACATTGTCACACATTTCACTCCGAAAGACTGCATTCCTATATAGGTCGTCGTAACCTGAACCATCTCCCAAGTAGCAGTATCGAAAAAAAATTGTATCGGCATTACACATTTCGCCTGATACTTGCTAAGGAAATATACAAATAAAATCATCTATCTTACCTCAAGTAAAGAATAATACCACATGCACAAAGTTGACTAGCAGTAAATAGGTGTTTCAGTCTGCTTTAGTGTCCAGATGGCAAAAGCTTGGTTACAATGCTTTTCCGCTGATCTCAACTTGTGATGGCTTTTCAAATTTTCAATGGCCTGATCTTACAAGGAGGTGTTAATTTTTATTACCCTACCCTTTGTGGTGGTTTTGATGCTATGCAATGTTGTTGTTCTGTATTTCTATTGTACTGAATGAGGTCAGCTGTGAAGGTCCCTGATTATACCAAATTTTGGGTTGAGTTATCAGGGTACATTTCTGCTACCACCTTATGACCTCAATCAGACCTATTTTTGACTAGTATGTATGAAAGCTACGTCTAATGTCTAGGGTTATGCAAGGGTGGTGTGATATTAGGTAACACTAACACACATAAACAGATATTAAAATCTATGATCAAAAGAACTAACACCTGGGTTAAGTTTTTATATTTAACTATTTTTTTTACAATTTATTGGTTCTGATCCAAATATTTTTCTGGTCAGGACTTTCAAAATTAAAAGAACTCAAAGTATATACATAAAATGCATAAGTTTAACCCAAAGGGACAATTTGTCCAAATATATACTGATAATTTATACTACTAGTGTTACTAACTTCTACAACTACTGGTTTCTAACACTGGATGGCGGATTGGGATTCTTTAATCATTCCCATATCGTTAATTTTACAAAGTTCAATCTTTATTTCTTGGGGAAAGAGTATATTTTGTCAACAAGGGTGCACTATTCTATGAGCTGATGAAGAGTCATGTGCCAGATACTTCACTTATCTGGCACACTGGAACTGTCCGAATTCTTCCTGCCAAATGACCACTGTGTGTCTTGCCGTCTTGTGGTAGACCTTGGACGTCCTGTCCTGCGTTGTTCTGCGACACTGCCGGTTGCATTATAACGATCACGCAGAGTTTGTATGACAGAGTGGGCAACTCCTAATCTCCTAGCAACTTCTCGCAGCCCTACATCATCCTGCAGCCATGCCATCGCTCTCCATCTGTCAACATTGGTCAAGCGTCTTAGCTGAGCCATGGCTAAAATGGTAAATGTTACAAACATACCCATTGCCCATTCCTTCCGAAAAGTGGGTGAAATGTGTTCACCATAGTCACGACTTGCACGTGAAAAGCAAATTTCAGCAATGTTATCAACAGGCTTTGCCATAGGAAGCATTTTCAAACATGCATTATTTCCCTTTCCACCACGTACATTTGATTGACCTTGGAGGTACACACACGTAACACAGATTTGATTTATTTTCAGATTAACAAACATTGTTTAAGCATGCAGCAAAACTTTTTTGACTGAGTGTTCAGGTTTTAAAAAAAAAAGCATAGTTGAAATGACCTAAAAATTGAAAGTGGCCTTTAACTTTTTTTGAGCAGTATATATATATATTTAGTTTAATACTGGCCATTCACACTTCTCAGAAAATCAAACGTCCTGCTCAAGGGACAGTATTATAAAAAATGGCGTCGAGCCTTTACGTTTTCCCAATATTATAAAAGGCGTTGGCCAATCATAGCCAACGACTCCTTTTAAATTCAAACTTTCAAAATAAAAGTCACATTTTTACATTTAAAGTTAAAAACAGACTTGATTTTTTTACTTTCCCCTCCTACAATATATTTAGTGTTAAGCCATCCCATAATTTCTCTCTCCTTGTCTACCCCTCCTCCAACAGACTACATGCACCTTTTACTGCCTTTTTCAAGGACGCGTCAAAAAAAGTTAACTATAGTGAATACAAAAACGAGCATGTGTTGGTCTGTCTGTCATAACCAATACAGTCTTTTGTCAATATCTTTCGTGTTCTCTGTCGGATTTTATATTTTAAAGCATATTATGTATCAGGAGATGATAAGCTCTTAAACTAGCTAGGTTTTATGGTCCTAAACCCATTAATAAAGAAGCCCATATTTTTTCCAGAGTTGGTTTCAATTTCCATTATCATATACATTTCGCCATCTCTCTCTACCCGCCTTTTGTGTTTTTTCAAACTGAAACAAGTCTGTGACGTCACAAATGTACCAAATTTTCAAACAGAACAAGGCGTGTGTGTATATATATTTTATCACTGTGTGCCTATGTCCGAAAAAGTATTGGCTTTTGCGTGATATTTTTAAATTCTACACCGCTTGCGACAACGTTACCAAACACCTGCCACTGATCGTCTCGCACTGTCGTCTCGTGGAGTGACCTCGAGAATCTAACAGACACTACAGTTAGCATGTGTTCGCTCTCTCTCTCTCTCTCTCTCTCTCTCTCTCTCTCACTCACTTTTATGCGTTTGTGCACCTCCCCTGTTTTGAATCGTACTATCTTTCTTGGAACACCCAAGTTTGGCGTTTTCGAAATTTTACCGTTAACCCTTGACGGGCGAGTTATAAAAGCCACTACCACTGGCGCGGCAATAAGGTTTCATACTATGTTCTTATCTCAATGCGATGAATGGCGTGGATAAAGAAGACGCGTTACAACTTTGACTATTTCTATTTCTTACTCAGTTTATTCTGACTTTCTACTTATAATTAATAATTTTATCGCTGTATCAATGACTTTATCACACTCTTAACCAATCAGAAAACGCGTCAAGAAATTTTAACTTTTTCCCAAGGCTATAAACTTGAGCGATGGTAAGTGTGTTCGTTCGTCTGATTTAAGTTTGTTTATTTTATATCTCAGTTATTTATGGACCGATTTCAAATATCAAAAGTGATAATGAAACGGCCAACTGACCTCTATCGTTCTCTCTAATCTTCCTTTGGTTATTCCTTAACAGTTTCATATGGGTAATTTTTTTGTATTTAATTGTAGGTCTACCCTGCTCTAAAATATCAATAAAATACGTTTTTCTATGTCAAGATGATATTATTATGGGGACATCTTTATGTCAATGTATTAAGCAATATTAGCGCTATAATTCAATATATCTCTTTCATTCTAATTCCCTTTAGTTATTGAGAATTAAATTATTTAATTTTGGTTAAAAACACAGAATCAGCATTTTTGCCATTACAACCAATTTTTCTCTCGACTACAAAACGAGGTACCAATTTGATTGGTTGTTGATTTTTCTACGTCTTTCGATAAATATTAGGAAGGGTAGTGTCTGGGTGGGTGCTTTTAACCTGTGGTAGTAGAAAAATTCAAATTCTCTCTAGTTAAATTTTTAGCGGTAGATTTGACTTTGCTTCAGACAAAATTCAAATCTTGTAGTTAGTTATAGATTTTAAAAATGCATTAACTAGGTTTTTAGCGGGGTAATATTTGAGCGTGTTGTTCATACAGATTCATTTCACGACAGAAGCTTTTGATCTCTGTTTTATTCATCCTGTCGTAAATGTTAAATAGGTTAGAAGATATTTATGGTCCCGTCTGAGCAGAGGTGATAGTGGTACATGTGTGAGAATTAAGGTGAAAGAAATAGATTTCACGAGTAAAAAGATAAGTCTCTGGAATGAGTAGTTTCTCTAGTCCAGCCTATCTATACGACTAAATTTTAGTATAAGACAATCTAGTACCTCATTATATCTAGAACTATAAGTTAAACTAAACACAAACACACAATTATGTGGCAACAAGACACACAAACGTGAAAAACTATGGTTAATGGGTATGGGTCTGACCAACACACAAAGTTAAGCTCTTTTTGTTGTTTATTATCATTAAACTTTACAACATCAAACATAAAGAGAAATCAATAAAATCATGTTTACAAACATTTGAAAATAACCGAACAAGTGCCCCCCATCTTGTTGAGAAAGGATCCCAAAAGAAGTTAATAACCCAAAGGTCAAAGATTAGCACTAGGTTACAGAATAGACTGTAAAGAACAAGTTCGCACTAAATTACTACTCAGTAAAGTACGCAAGTCTAGCGAAATAAATAAAAAAGAAGTTAGTACAATGCTTGTAACAAATTTTTTTGCAACTCTCTCTCTCTCTATCTATCTCTCTCTCTCTCTGTCATACGTGGACACAAACAATCTCGCTTACCCAATCGTGGTGTTGATATCCCTTGGGGGGAAAAATACAATAGTTCCTGAACCTATACTGTCAGGTGGGTTGCCAAATTAGCCCCAGTCCAGCTTATACAAGGGCAGTCCAAAAAGAAACCGAATTTCAAAACAAAAAAAAATTATTAATATTCTTACAACTTAATCAGACTTGTCTCCTTCAAAATACACCCCTGCTCTACTTATACACTGCTCCCAACGTGTTTTCCATTTCTGGAACGCGTCCTGCAATTCGTTTTGTGGAATGGTGCGTAAGTCTGGTAGCGAATTATCTTCTATCGTTTGAAATCGGTGACCTTTTAGGGTGGATTTCAACTTCGAGAATTAAAAAAAAGTCCGCGGGAGCCAAATCTGGAGAGTAGGGTGGCTGCAGGACTAGAGTCATCCCGTGCTTCATCAGAATTCGAACGATCTAACAACTCCTGACTGACTGTGAAACGGTTCGCTTTTTGCTCATCTGTCAAGAGACGTGGCACAAATTTTGCAGCAACGCGATGCATCTGCAGTTTTTCAGTCAAAATTGTGTGACACGAACGTTTACTAATGCCAACTTCTTCAGCAACTTCACGGATAGTTAGGCGACGATTTTCAAGAATCAAAGCACGCACTTTCTGAACGTGATCGTCGTCCGTTGACATGGAAGGCCGTCCAGTTTTGGGGTCGTCTTTGATGGACGTTCTGCCCGATTTGAAACGTTGGTACCATTCGTAACACTGTGTGCGGCTTAAACAATCCTCTTCATAAGCTTGCTGCAATATCTGAAAAGTCTCGGTAAAAGTTTTGCCAACTTCACACAGAATTTCACGGAAACACGTTGCTCTTCAAGATCCTTCATATCTCAATCAGGTAAAAATCGCAAAGGGCACGGGAGACAACTTCACTCTACTGCATGTACTCGATGACTGATTCACGTGGCGTGATCAAGCAAGTGGGAGGCTTAAGCTCAAGTCACCGCTACACACCACCACTATCGCGAGTCTGCTGTGTTGGCTCGTTGGCGCCCTATTTAAGAAGTTCGGTTTCTTATTGGACAGACCTCGTATATCGAATAATAATTACAAGGTGGATGCCAAATTTGGTGGTTTAATTTTCCGTGGACGAAACAAAGGTCACCGCGAATAGTTACTGAAGCAAGACGTGCTCTGGACGTTCGCAGTTGCAAACGAGAAAAATAATTCCATTATTGCGAAACATCTGGTTGCTAAGAAAAACGTTACAATATGTTAAAAAAAAATGATGATGGTAAATCCTATCGGCTGGCTCTATGGTGGGTGCCGATTTTGAAACAGCGTAACTTTCTGGATCACTCCGTTGATACGGCTGTAAAACGTGAGGAATATATGTTCTTTCGTATGCCCAGTGGGCTGGAAAAATAGAATAAATAATTCTGGGTAAGGTACGGTCCAGTTAAGATTTAATATTAATGTTTATTTGTTTCTTTGGCCCAACCGGTTCACGAAGGAACTTGGGACTTGTAAGCCAAGAAGAGGACACCATTAATCCTTCACTGAATGAAGAAAGAGGACAGAACTAGCCCAAAAATCGAAGATCAAAATTAAGACTGCTGGCCGCTGGTTTTTGATCAGGTACTATTTAGCAAGAAAAGAACATTTATGAAAAAAAATGAAATGCTACTATCCTATCCACACGTAAGTTTTTCGGCTACGGCATGTTGGGAAAAATGGTATGCGCCCTTACCGTTATTGCGAGCGAGAAAATGAACAGCGCACAAAGTCAATTATTGTTTAATTTATCCATACGCGCACTTTTAACAAATATCGCTTGTCATTACTAGCTATAGATTGTCGGCGTCTGTTGTTTTGTCACATGATATTTACACTATAGTCCGTTCGGAAATTCGTGCCCACACATTGAACGTTGTAACTTTGCAACCCCTTGACGGATGTTATTGAAATTTGCTACGTGCCCTACTGATATCAATGCAGTTATTAATATATTTTTTGCCCTTTCAAAACTCATGTCGTGTTCGAATTTTCTTCTTTAAGTTATATAAAAAAAACTCTTACCGTTGTCTGGGTTAATTTTTAGTAGTTCTACGGGAAAGTTACAAGATCCGTTCAAAAAGTGCGCACTTAATTTTTGTTGCAGCACAGCACAAGCGATGAAATGTGATATTCAAATTTTTTTTTTTGAATTAGTATAGTGACTACATGTCCGCACGAGTGCGCACCTATTGTACACAGTCGTGAGTAATTATTTCAGCGGCATATGCTAATTGCAATGAGTTGCCTGCAACGAAACAAAACGACACCAGCGTATAATATATTAATAAACTAAACTGCATAATTATGAAAAGCGCAATGAATCTGAAATGCAAATTTATCACTTTGCAGAAGGTAACTGTTATATTGTACAGGCATTTTCGCAGAGAGGCTAAGATGGGTTGTTTGTATCACGACATCCAAGAACCAGGTAGGAGAACACGAAAGGCCCTGGATGTGGATAGAAGATCTTTTCGACGTTGGATACAACAGGACGGTGGTTGTACAGAGGCTGCGGTTAAGCAAGGAAGGAAGAAAAAAATTGATGATTTTGGCAAGGATGTCATTAGACGTTTCTTCTTCTTCTTCTTCTTCGTTCGTCCTGAAAAGGACGGTGGTTGCGTTGTGTCTGTTTGCGCCTAAGCTGTGATATCTGCACCTTTCGGTCGACACATCCGACTTCTGCACGGCATTTTTTAAGGACCGGGTTTGCCTTCCCATTTCGATCCATGCTCGCTCAGCCAGCCTGCACTGCTGCAGACTGTTTCCAGGACCACCACGTGGAGGTGGAGCACGGTCTTGACCAGCTCTGGTTCGCTGGTCCTGACGCAGGCAGTCAAGCTATGAGTCGCTGACTGCATTCACTATTGCTGCATCTTGGGGTCCCATTAGACGTTTGATTTTGAAGATGTTTAATGCCAATCAACTTGTTACTCTCTGCATGCTGAAAAGTCGGCTGCAAGCACATTGCGATATTAACGTCTCAAAAACAACTCTTTGGCAACTTGTCAGAAGTGTCGGATTCACTTTTAGAAAAACGTCTGGCGGAAGGAATTTTTTATGTGAAAAACCACATCTGGTAGCAGCTCGAAGCAAATACCTTAGTCAGATTCGTGAGAGAAGGCAAGACGGCTATGATATAGTGTATTTGGACGAATCTTGGGTTAATACTCATCATACGAATGAGAAAGAATGGCAATATGTTGACGGAGACCATAGAAGGAAAATTCCCAGCAGCAAAGGTCAACGCATTATATTAGCACATGATGGCAGCAGCTAGAATGGGCTTGTCCGTGATGCAGAGCGTATTTTTCAATCAAAGTCTGTAGATGGTAGGGACTACCACAGGGAAATGAATGGGCAAATTTTTCGAGATTGGATAATGAATACACTCCTCCCGACTCTAGATAGGCCGTCTTGCCTGGTGATGGATAATGCGTCCTATCATAATGTTTTAGCGCAGGAGGATAAAGCTCTCACTTCGGCAAGCACGAAAGACGAAAACAGGAGGTGGCTTGCGAATGAAAATATCTTCGCTGACAACAGCTATTTAAAACCAGAGTTGTTGCAGCTTGTGAGACAGAGAAATAAGACAAAAGTGTATCTGATTGATAAAATCATCCAAGAGCAGGGTCATGTTTCTCTTCGGCTCCCACATTACCATTCTCACCTTAACCCAATAGAGCTGGTTTGGGCTAGAGTTAAAGGGCAAGTGACCGCCCAGAACACCACTTTTAAAATGTGCGATGTTAAAGACATGACTCGTGAGGCCCTTTCACGAATAGACACAGAGTACTGGGCTAAATGGGAAGAACACGTGCTCCAGGAAGAAGAAGATTACTGGCAGCGAGATGGCTTGCAGTTTATCCAACCAATAACTGTTGTGAACTTATTGGAGTCGTCCGATTCGGAATGAGGCACGTCGATCGCATTCCTTCGTTTGTGATAAACTAATTTCATATGCTGTGGTAAAGTGGGATGATATAAATATTTATAGGGGACTTAGTGTACTGACTGAGATCAGCTGTGAAGGTATCTGTATCTAATAATGTGATGTATTACAGATAACCTTACTTGCTACCACATATATATATATCTCAGTCAGACCTATTCTGAAATATTGTGATGACTACGTTGAATGTCTAGGGTTATGTAAATGATGAAGTGTAAGTCACAACAACAACAGACAGATAAACAATTTAATTTATTTCACAGCACTTTACAACACTGTGACACTCACACACAGGTAACACTCTATAAGACTATCTTAAAGGAGTCACTTTGAAAAGTCAAATATATATATATGTATTAATTTCTTTACATAGAGATATCCTGATTCAACTACACAGTGAACCAGGAATCACAATCAATATTCTTACAAGTAGTATGTACACAGTTTATCAATTCAATCTTGTTATTGACATATCTTATATTTCTTATCTTATGTGTGTAAGTTGTGAAGTAGTAATATGAGTTAATACTGGTTTTGTTTTTCAAGCTAGAGTGTTGTTTGTCATCATGACTTCAAGTGTTTTATCATTGGGAAAAGTTCACAGTTCCTGTCAATTCAAACAGTTTATATTCCCTCTTTATTTACTGTCAATTTTAGAGGGGGGGGGGGGGGGGGCACATAATGTTGAGCTCCTTGGCCACACTTTCTTAACTTTCTTGATGACTGCAGTAAAAGACTCCTCTGCTCGATTACTTCAATGAGTTCTGGAGCCACCTCACTGATCGCTATCTGGACCCAGTAGTATGCTGTCAGCCTCAGGATTCAGTAAACTCAGGCCAAATGCTGCCTCAATGACTAGGACCACAGTCCCTGAAACAAGAAGGTTGTACCTCCTATTTCAAAACTAAGTTATAATCTATGTCCACAAAGAGCACAATACATAACAAACACTTGTGTTCAGTGCTGTAGGCCACTGCTAGCTTTATCGGAAACAATTTACACCAGTATACTCCTCCCTAATGGTTACTACGCCTCTGCCATTCCAGCATTATTTCTTTCTAGTCCATAAGATAGGTGTCGGTGTACTGTTTGGTAATTCCATGCAGTTTTACTTTTGTCCGACACCTCCTGTTCAGGTTGGAGCAATATTTAGGCTTTTGTCATGTTGGCCACTGAACTACACACATATACAGACATAAATCATCAATTCACATTCAATTTTCATTAAAAGATATCAAATATTTCAAGCTTACCACAATTCAATGGAAATAATAAACAGTTTCGTTGACTGGCAATGAATAGGCACAAATTCCGATCTGCCTCTTGTCCCAGGCTTTTATTTTAGAAAAAATAGGCACTGGTGCTCAACGCACTGTTCTTAATAGGTTTGTTACAAGATGTGGCACGGAACAGACGCCCTGAATCGAGTATATTGGCAGATCTAACCAATCATGTCATATTAACACATCTTTTCAAAAAAGTACCCCTTCTATTCGTTTCCCATAGCAACTAAAACTAGTATTTGCAGTCCAACTAATCGTGTTTAGTCTTACATCTCATTCCCGCCAATCAAATAGGAGTTAACATGGTAGGCTATTTCCGTAACGTAATGTTTTTCAAACACGTTATACAAAAAATTTTATGAGCAGAAATGATTCCATGCTGTCAGGCAACCCCACTATTTTATTTTGGCCATAATTATTTTATTAATAGACTAAAGGCGTAACACATAACATATTCTTTGTTAGCACGTCCTGCCGTACAATAATATATAAGTTAAAGTGAGCTACATGGCGGCGTTCGAAATATGTGTTTTCCAAAGATAGTCGTATATTTGTTTTTACTACACGTTCCCTTTGATGTCATAGGGTGTCTTCTGTACTTTCAGGAGCTTAGATGTAAATCAGTAGAATTTCAGGTTTCCTAATAAGCATTTTTCATGTTTTTAAACCTGATTCTTGTAGTTGTAGTAGTGATTTTCTGACACTGTTTATTTGAAAAAAAGTTAGTGTTGGCCTTACACGTGGGATTGGCGTTACTATTAATCGCGCGACGCGTGTAGTATTGCATGCGTCCTTGCTTCAGTCGTCCCTCTCTCTCTCCTGCTTTATCTGTCTTTTAGTTACGCCGTGTATGGAATGAATGAAATATTAAATCTAGGTCATTGATCAGCTTGCGTATCTCAAGGTTTTTCTAAGAAATGCAGTACACGTTTTATGGTAGAAGCGTGTAGCGATATAGTAGGCTTTTATTATGAACGTGAAAACGTTACGATTTGCAGACGAAGTAGAAAAAGGGGGATTTTTGTACGCCATTGTGACAGCACTGTTCTCTTTTACCTTTTCTTTTTCCTTTTATTGAATTAATTCGTTAGGGGGTACATTTACTTTTTAATTTATATAGGTGTATTTAGAATGTTTCACGACATATGCCAATCTATAATAACACATAAACAGTTACGATTCGTCATAGCTTCCTGATGATTTATTGCTATCATGGTTCATTATCATATCATCATTCCTCGTATCAAAATCACGTGAAACAACCAATCACACATTTAGGACACGCCTTTGAACCGTCTTGTCGCACAAATGTTGTGATTTACTGTAAGAATTAATGTTACGGGCAGTTTTAGGCAAATGTTCCAAGAAGATCAAAGAAAATCGCCGTTTTGCAAATTTCGAGACAGCTGTGGATGTAATGATCACAAAATCTTAACTGCATGGAAAATCTAAGACAGCATGCAAAAATTCATGTCCATACAACAAACAGTTTTGGAGAAAATTGACGCTTTCTGTGGGCACGAATTTCCGAACGTGTCACATTTAATTTCACACAATGAAATATAATGCGAATTCTATTCTGTCACTCATCCGTCACGCGTAATAACCCCAGTCAGCTAAACCGTATTTTCTAGTGTAAGAAAGTGGGGTGATGGAATTTACATTAACTGAATAGCAAGAAATATCTACGTGTTATGTTATTTCTCTAGTTTTAACGCTAGGGAATCACAGTAAATTAAAACGGTAAACTTAACACATTTTAACACTTAAGCACAATTTCTATTACCACAAATCAGAAAATGAAATCCCCACGAGACTATTTTACACATTTAGCGAAGAATGGTTCTAGTCTGGCGTGTTTAGATTATCGAAAATTTCTGAGCGACTCTGATAACTGATCTGGAGAGAACGCAGTATATATACAGATCATGGTGTTGTTATCACTAGAGGATGTTATAATTCACACATTCTGCATAGCAGAGAAATCAGGAAACTGCGTTTCCTGGATCAAAGGTTTTATCATTCGCTATAATCAGCGATGCTGACCGACATCAGAAGACTTAGCCATTGTAAAGTACTGTTTCGATGTGAAGTGAATGTTAGTAGATTGAGCGTGTCGTGTTATCCTGGACAGTACCAAGTTGTAGTGAGGATTTAAGTAACCAGCGTGAGGCACTGTCAGGGAATACTGCAGTCACTCACAGAAACAGCATACATGTATTCTGACGTGTAGTACTAGAATATTGCTGTGGGATGATGCGGTCTGTGTGTGTGTAGACGAATACGTTACTGGGTTCTGAACAGCTTCACACTGAACCCACTCTCATCCACATGCAGAGGTCAGTGAAGGAAGGAACTGCTTCTGACGTTTCATTACATTTATTGCACGACATACGATATTATTATGGACGACACAGTCAAGGGCACAATAATCATGGAACATATTATGATGGTAAGCACTTGCATAATCACAGATGTATGGAGCCAACAATGATGGCCTGTCAATCAATTTTCTGCTTCTATATACTAGAAAAGTTCTGGTACCCTGACAGAACCCCTGTCAGGTACCCCTGTACAAAATATACCGCACGGGACAAGGCGGTTTAATGGCCTAACCAAAAGGCTAAGACTTCTGCTGGCGTCTCATGCCAGACACTTCTTCTCCTGAAGAATAAAGGTCGTGACAACGGACCTTTATGGCGATATCAATAGGCCGCAAGTAGCGGGCCTCACATATCAGTACCTTATAGTGTTATATATATTTGTTTACCAATTCCTGCCACTCCCACCGTCTGAATGGCGGGATACTCCAGTAAATAACTTTCCTCTGGGCTTTTAAGGTACAAAAGACACTTGGTCTTGGTTCCAGTTCTCAAGAACCCAAGATGGGGCTCTATGTAATAAGTCAGCTGTGAATTCTGTTCATCATGGCTTCTAAAGGTAATCGAAGTGTAGTAAAATTGACTTTATTACCTTATTTCAGAATCTTATATAACACAAAACACTACACTGCCATTCCTGGCATATATAATTCTTTTGGGGAAGGAAAGATGACATCTTAGTCATACAAAGAACTTCCAGATCCCCGAAAAATGGTTAGGAAAACTTATCGGACCTCTCTCCGATCAGAACACCCAGAGTACACTCCCAAGGCGGAAGTTTCCCGGTCTCGCGCCAAAACCTGCGCATGCCCAGAGATGGCACAGACCTGAGCGAAACTAAGACAAGACGAACAGTCAGCATAAGACAAGGGAAGATAACCAGGAATCAAACCTGTCACTAACGTAAATCACCAGTTCCCTTTTCTTAGACTGTCAAAATACTTAACAGGTTGATGTCTTTAAACATATATGCAAAAATAGACAGCAACAGCCATGCAACGGGCCTCTCTTAGATTTCGTCCCCTTTCGCAGATCAAACATTTACCTCCACCTGAACGTACGAACATCAAAGGTGGTCAGGAAAATATTATCGCCCGTGTATCTCTTCAAACAGTCCGATGTTTCCACGCGCATCTGTATAATGACCGATAATTGGCAAATCAGCTCGCGTGAGAAACTCAGGTAAACAACGTGATTCGCTCCCCTGTTAAGACTGGCAGGTCGCGAAAAGTTGATAAACAACTCTGTTGTTATGTTCCCAGAAAAAGGGCGTGGATTCAAAGGTGAGTCATACAAACAGAAAATTGCGTGTCTTGGCTTAGCAAATGGTAGACACTAGATGGGAAAGCAACGGCTGTCAGATTACTGTAAGCTATATTTCCATTATACGTCACACATCCCCAAATTTATTTGTTTTCTATTATTTCTACTTTTCTTAGCTTCTTTATCCGTCTTTTCAATTCCTTCTATGCCAACATGTGAAGGTATCCAAGCTATTAGGACAGAACATCTTCTGGAGCATAGGTAAGTATTTGCCAGTAATATATCTTCTGCTATATTAGGTATACTGCATTCTCGTAAGTTTCTTATAACTTGAATGGCAGAAAGTGAGTCTGTTTATGAGGAGGGTTGCTAGAGAAGATTTTCAGAACTGCAACCATCTCTGCCGTGAAAATAGATGTATTATACTATATCCTTTCACCAATTGTCACATGGGAACATATTTTCCTATCCCCAGTTTGTTATCGTCTCCTTTAGCTCTTAGTATACGAGCTAATTTCATGACTACCTTTACAGATTTTGCAATAAACAATTTATTTATAAAGATAACATAAGTGTTATATATCAAAATGTGAAGAAATGAAACCCCTATATCATGCACACAACTAAATTGTTCAGTGGTTTTAAACATGCATTCACCTATAAATTTTCGCTATTGACGGGGATCGATCATCGGCCTCTCTAAGAGGCCGCTCGTATACTAAGAGTTAAATACATCTGTGTACACTACAATACTGTCATTGAATATTTGTTGAATATAAGAGTTTCATGGCTTTGTTTTGGATAGTTGTCATATCAATTGTTATCTCTATCGCCTCAAGATATCCCACACGAATGAATGCCCATGTGGAACTGATATCCAGACTCCAGAACACATTCTCCAGAACTGTCCAACCCATGATAAATTGCGACGTGCGACCTGGCCAAAAGGTGATGAGCTCCAGCAGAAGCTATGGGGCTACCGCGCCAACCTGGAAAAGACTGTGGACTTCGTCCTGGCGACAGGCCTGCAGATTTAGCATGACTACAAACCGAACACAGAAGAAGAAGATATCAATTGTTTTATTAATTATGCATGCCAGGTGATAGTCTGAATCTTTCATAAATGGGTGCTTGCATAGAATAGAAGAATTGAACCTGCAGGCATCAGTGAAACAAGAGATGAGAAGACGCTGGAGGTGGATAGGACACACAATGAGGAAACCTGTCAATAGCATCATCAGGCAGTCCTTATTCTGGAATCCCCAGGGTAAGAGAGGTAGAAGACGACCAAAGAACACATGGAGAAGAGAACTGGAGACAGACATGGAAAGACCTTGAGCTGATGGCACGGGTTAGGAATACTTGGCATACGTTTGTTGAAGGTATATGTTCCTTAGGGAGCTGAAGGGTGATGATGACAGTTATCTGTCCCGTGTAGTTACCGGGAGTTTCTGAGGAGGTAAAGAAAGAATATGGAAACTGACCACTCGGGCATGTCTTTGGAGACAACTAATATGAAACTGTGCGTAGGACAGGCAACATTATCTTGTCAAACAAATTCCTACAGAAACCACAGAACAAGAGCGTGTGCTTTGGCGTACACTTATCAGGTAGGTCATCTGCAATGGTGAATCCATAAGGGCTGTTTGGGAGTCTTGAAGAACTTTCAACCACAGCAACATACATCCAGAGAACCGGACTTCTTGTGTAGACATTACTAAACAACAGCGAACGAGAAGAAGAAGAAGAATCCATAAGAAACGAAAAGGGAGATCACGATGATGATCACAGTTATCTCTTATAAACACACAGTTATAATACAAGAATAACCAGACCACACTGTCTTTTATATTTGGACATGCTCTATAATATAACCGACGAACCCCGTGTCTATGTTGAACGAGCGCGCTTTGCCAAAACGAGGCAAATTTTTTTTTTTTTTTAAGTTATAATACATCATTTTAATTTTAGAAGTCGCTTTGGCGAGGCGCTTGGTTTAACCCTGGCACAAGTTTCGTCAATCTTATTAGTGCGCATGTCCAAATATAAAAGATCTTGTGATCTGAGGTAGGAAAACAGGATTTTAGTTTGACACTATCCCCTTTCATTATTTATTTTAGTGTGACATTGAATTAAGACAGTTTCCACATAAACAAAACGTTATTAAGAGGGAATACTATTCCGAATAGTCCTCGTTACTTTAGTAGCAAGACTATTTCAATAAATTCTCCAGATCTAAAGGTCTTTTATATTTGGACATGCGCCCCAATATAACCGGCTAGGTTGAACGGGACGGGCCTCGCCAAATCGAGGCAAAATTTTATTTTAAAAAAGGGGGAAAATAAAATATGTAATTAAGCAGTAATTCTCAGCTCCTCGTGGAGCACGAATCTTTAACAATAACATGCCAAGACCTCCTGTTCTCTGCCATTCTAAAAGTCTTGCCCTGTCGTCTTCTTTAACTCTTCAGTTGCATCCCCAGCTCTCTTTTCTGTACGAGTATGTGTCTACATGTTTGATGTTTTTTTTTTTTTTTTTTTTTGGGGGGGGGGGGGGGGGGGGGGGGTTGTGCACATTCTATTTTTCTTACCCTTTGGATTCAAGAACAGAACTGTCTTGTAATGCTGTCATTTTTTGTTTAAAATATCTGTCCTATCTAACGCCGGCGTCTTGTCCTTATCTCTTGATTCACTAGTCTTATGTCTGAGTCTTGTCATCAGTTTAACATTAGTCATCTTGTCAAACCATTGCAATACTTTGAAAGTCTGTAACTTTCTGATTGCCATCTTTATATACATTATAACTTACTTGACATTAAGCTGAAGATTATTATTTTAGTAATTGTTGATCAGAATCGACATTATTACACTTCGGGCAAAGCCATAGGTTTTCAGTCTTCCTCAGCAAATGTCGAAGGGCATGAATGCTAATTGTTCCTGTAGCGCGCTGGTTGTATTACACACATCCTCTGGTACGTCCATCTCTGCTAGTCTTACGTTTAATGCCGAATTCCAACAATCTTAGCCTTGTTGATTCATCGACTGCAGTGTCGTTTTTCATGCGATCATTAATTGCCCGCAACAATATATCCCCCTTATTCATATCCAATGTTCCCGCTTTCGGTGCTCTCCAAGCTAGTCTGTCAGCTGTCTCATTGCCACGTCCCCCTGAGTGACCTTGACAGTGATTTACTCGTTTAATATTTTACTCTTTAAAAAAAACTCTTACTGTTTTCCCCTTTTTTAAAACTCTTTAAATTGCTTTTATTTTAGTTTGGGCTTGAATTCTTTCTGTTTCCATAAACTTCCCAGATGTATTGAAACTCCTCTTTCCTTTTGTATTGTTATTTTGGTATAAGTGCTTGTTTCTCCAACTTTGTGCATATTGCGGCCAAACATCTCAAAACTCAACAAGGTGACGAGAGATATACGGTACTCAAAAACAGGTAAGAGATACACCATAGATCTTAGAAAACACCACACCAAACGCCAGAGACTTTGCATTCTGGAAAAACAACACATGTAAGGTACTATATAGAAAAAAGAATACAGTATACCCATTATTTTAGCTCTGTATAGTTGCAAACCCTCCTTGGATGGCGGGAAATGCACAGTATGCCACGTACTCCTAGCTTGGGACCAGATGTGACGATGCATGCCAAGCTGGAGAAATTAGATCTCATGACTTCAACTCAGCACGTTTCGGAATGACAGAAACGCCTAGATCTACAGTGTAGACAATACCAACTTGGTATTGGCTGCTAAAGAGCCAAAAGCTCAGCAGCCCTAGTTAAACAACTACAAAAACCCAAATGGGGTTGAACCAAGTATCCCATGCACAAAAGAAAATTCATTGGATTGTGCAAGGTCCTAAAATCAACAACATGATATATGTAAGATTTCACATCTTCTAGGGACGTATCTCCCAGTAGGAAGGTAAAGGTTGTCCCAATGCTGATACTGCCATAGGGAAGTGAAATATTAGATACTTCCTTATGCTAGGCAGCAGCGTGGCTCTCCATCTTTGTTAAGTGATAAACTGTATGGTGGCAAGAGAAGCCTCCTGTTCTTACTGTTCTAAGTCTACTATCATTTACTGGACACAGTGTTAAGGTCCTTGTCTTGTTGGACTGGCCTATACTGTATGATAGGGAAACAACAGAAGTGATTGCGTCATTAATAGGCTAAACTGCCCATGGTGGACTTCCGGTGTCGTGTATTGCGGTTCCCACTAATGACCTGTCATCGAAACATCATTTTTGGTGATGCGTAGATGGCATGGAGGACAGTGTGATTCGCTTGCATGGCTAGGCGGGGTTGTCGCACGGAAGGCCCAGGGTTCAAATCCTGGGTAAGCCACTCATGTCTGTTGTTTTTCTGTTGTCTAGTGTTCTACTTCTTTATTTCCTACGGGTGTCTGATAAGATACCTTTATGTTTGTCTCATGCATCACCGTACTTGAGCTTCATTCGCCGATGAATTTCTATTGGTTTCACCCCTTCGCTGATCAAAAATTGAATAACAGAACGCTGCTGCTGTTTGGTGCATTCCACTAGTGGGGCGGCCATCTTTAAAACGTCATTATGACGTCCCCTTATGCGTCATCACCGCGATGACGCGTGCATGACAATCGAGACATCCTGGACAGCAATATTGGCAAGTTACAATATAATGGAATGATTATTCTTATTGTTATAACATATTTCCGGTTTTCATTTGACTCACCCTCGTATAAGGGAGACGGATGTGGTTATTTCAGAGCGAACGACGAAGCAGAACTATACTCGGTCCAGCTTTATTGAGTGGAATGACCAGTTCCATCCCTCACTGCCTTTGCCTTCTGTAACTCAAAAGGCCTTCCCTAACTCAAGAGAGAGAGAGAGAGAGAGAGAGAGAGAGAGATAGTTAGATACCCATTTATATCTGGGTAGACTGGAGCGTGACATTACACAATTTTGAACCCAGAACCAGGTGATTTTGCCGCGAGAGGCAAGGGTTATATACCTACCACTCTTTCAATATGACTCTCTGTTAGTACAGTCTGGTTGTCATTAGTTACATTTATTCAAATAATTTTAATCTTTTCTCTGTATATTTTCAAATCCAGTTTGTGTGACCCTCTCATCGAATATTTTATTCCTGGCACTGATAATAACATTCCTCTGTAATTTGTGCACTCTTGTCAGGGCTGTGGAGTCGGTAATTTTTAGTGAAGTCGGAGTGGGTAAAAAATATCCCGACTCCGAATTTTACGAGACTGATCCACGTTTGATCCATGCAAGGGAGGAGGCGCTTTAAAAAATTTAAATAACATGTTAAGGCAGTAGAACTCCTAAAACCACTTTTGTATTTAAGTATATCCATCCAGTACCATAATTCCCACCCTAAGGTACTTCGGTCCGTCGGTCTGTCACACTTTGCACACCGCCATTGGCGCACTTTTTCTATTTTCGAGATAGTGCATTAACTTTCGAACACAGCTAAGGGGGTGCAACTGTGGTTGGAAGTTAGACAATAATTGTATTGTTTCCCCTTATATGTACTCTAGCTAAAAATATCAAAGTGTGACAGTTTGCATTAAATCAACAGACAACCAAGTTACTCTTCTGCCCAGTTTCATTCGGGAAACGGATTTAACTCGTCATTTTTCTTTTAAAAAAAAGTAGCCTTAAAATGTAAGTTTCTGATGTTTTCTTCAAAACAAAATTTTAATTTAAAGTATTGCAGACTTATTATTATGGATCAAAATGATAAGATGGCCAAAAAGGAAGAGACGATCGCGTCATTCACGGCGAGCAAGAGACTATAGGAGAAGCAGCAATGTAATACGTGTAACAGAAACAATACACAATAATTAAAAACCTGCCACATTTGGCGGGTTGTTGCTAGTTTTTACATAATGTAGAACAATTTCAGTTGCTTCTGATCATAAATAAAGTGTTTATCACAACTGGAAATTGGTTGGCACATTTAGAAAAAGGACACAAGTAATGAAAATAAACTTTATACAAAGTCAATTTTCCCGTCATTGTTACAATGAAATTGTTTTGCCTCATGGTGTTTGGCAAAGCAGTCATTTGTGTGCAGGTGTGGATGATTTGTTATTTTGTATTACTGTATAAATGAATAGTTTAAAATATAGTCTACGAAAGCCACGTATTTATTTATTCACACGCATATCATAAAGATATAACTCCATATAAGTGCATAATTTTATGCCATATCACTAGTTTAAAAAAAACTAGTCGGAGTCGGGGTCGGACTTTTAAAACTCCCAGACCTATAGTCGGAAGATATTTTAGCCGACTCCACAACCCTGACTCTTGCAAATCTACCTTCTTTGGCAGCTCTGATTGGATATCCTTTTTCCAGTCCGCTGTTATTTTTCCTCTCTTCCATACTTTTTCTACTAATTTGTATAATATCTCTACAGAGATGTCAGTGTCTACTTTGATAGTATTTGCTGGCATGCCAGCGGCTTACCGATGGTGGCCATCTGCGCCTGCAACGTCTTTACTTGGTTTTACGCAGCTAACTTGCATCTCCTTTTTTGGCAACTGTATGTCTCTGGGATCTCGTGGAGCTGTTTAAAAGTTTCGTGCGTTACTGGGGCCCGAGAGGGGAGCGAAGAATAGTATCACTGTAACCTGCCATGCATGTCGTAAAAAGCGACTAAGGAAGGTTGGGCATGGGGCTGATTACCCCATCCCGTAAAAAACTTTTTACCACAAAAACTTCAACAAACATGGACAAGTCAAATAAAGAATATAAATCAACTCAGCCGCCCAAGACAGAAGAAGGTCCTCTGGAAAGGAGGCGCATGAAGCAACCTAGAGAAAGCCGAAAGGAGTCTGGGTTGCCGACTAACCTTTTTTCGTCTAGGAAAATCTCCAGGATTGGCACCTGGAATGTTCGCACTCTGTGTGAACAAGGGAAAACTGCACAGGTAGCAGCAGAAATGTCAAATTACAGGATTGATATCCTGGGTCTCTGCGAGACACGGTGGAAAGGCATAGAGAAGAAGAGATTGATCACAGGAGAAATGGTGTTGTCCTCAGGACATGAGGAGGAAAGAGTCCACCACAGTGAAGGGGTAGCTCTAGTGCTGTCCAAGGAAGCACAGAAGGCACTTATAGAATGGGAAGCAATGGGACCCCGAATTATAACAGCAAGGTTTAAATCAGCCAAAAAGAAAGTAAATATAAACATCATTCAGTGTTATGCGCCAACAAACGATAAAGAAGAATCTGGGAAAGAAGACTTTTACACCAGACTACAAAGGATCTTGGACAATAAGAAAAGGAAGGACATCACAATTTTGATGGGGGACCTAAATGCGAAAATAGGAACAGACAACACTGGCTTTGAAGAAATCATGGGAAAGCAGGGATTAGGTATGATGAACGAGAATGGGGAACTATTAGCAAACTTCTGTGCTTCAAATCAATTAGCTATAGGAGGAAGCATATTTCCTCATAAAAGAATACATAAAGCAACATGGATATCACCAGACCACAGAACTGAGAATCAGATTGATCACATATGCATAAGCAAGAAGTTTAGGTCATCATTGCATGATGTGAAAGTATGTAGAGGAGCAGATGTTGTATCAGACCACCATCTTCTGTTGCCTAAAACAAAATTAAAACTAAAAAAAATTACAACAGCATAAAGCTATAGACAACAGTATAATGTGGGATATCTAAAAAATCAGGAAATAAGAGAAAAATTGTCAATCACAGTATCCACCAAATACCAAGTACTCGAACAGATGGAAGATGAAACAGATACGGAGGGCAAAAGTAAAAAATATATGGAATGAGACATGTGAAGAAGTACTGAGAAAAAGAGAACATCAGCACAAAGCATGTGTGACCGTGTGGCCAGAAAAGTGTAATTTTTGACTGAGTAATAGTTGTCGATCTCGTCTACGGTGTATATTTGTGCTCATGTTGGCATTCTCCCACGAGAAGGGGCGATTTAAACGAAACACACCTTTGCCATCCATGAAGTAGACAAACGTGTGAGACGCAGATGTAACAGGAGACAGACATCGGTTGTTAGCCTAGACATCCTAGCGCGGTCTGATAACACATCTTGTTGAGCACTAAAACCGTGAGGTGTGACTCCAGGCAAGTGATATCGTGGGAATGTAATCATTAGTGGGCGGACCTATTGTGGACGTCTAGGAAGATACTCTTGACTAGGATGTGATCTCATGTCATCCATACTGAGCATAGGACTCCTGATTTGCTCCCTAGAGGGATGGGTGGAGTTTTCCCTGACATTTTGACGTGGCGGCTATCATGTGGTGCATGGTTGGAGATGCAGATTTAAAACTGAAACAGTGAGAGGCTTCAGTGAGAGAGCTGAGAAGTAGCCAGATCGTTCTTGTGCAAAATGCGCCCTCGTACGATAACCAACTGAGGCCTTGGGCTTTTGCATAGTTGCGTCTGTGCTAGGAGAACTAACGACATAGAGGTATGCTTGCATATAAGTACATTTTTATAATACTTTAGATTTAGTAATATTAGACTTTCAGGTTTAAAAGTTAATGCTTTGTAGCGTTTGTCTATCTATAGCTTGATAGAAGCTGACTGGCGATTTATGTGTATTTTTATATGCGTATGAAGGCATTGTTGTTGATTGAGATATTGTAACGAACAGTTTTAGTGTAAGGGGAAGTAAACTGGAGTATGTTAGTAGTTGAAATAGATTTTGAGTTATAGCACTTAGTTGCTTGTTAGCTATCGAATTATTTAGAGAGTATCTCGTGATAGTTTCGAGAGACAGATTACAGACAGCGTGAAAAGCGCTGATATATTTATTCTGTAATGTTTTGAACGGAGTGAGAATAGCTCGCGGCTAGGAGCAGATGATTGATTGACTGAGTTGTGTTGACCGTGAGGAAGTCTCGTGTCTGCTTTTGAGCGGGACGAGTGTGTTATCTAGGGAGAGTGTTCCGGGCGTTTTGACCGGGTAGGAAGACAGTGTTTTTTGGGAAGTGTGAAATGCCTGTACAGTGCTGAATTTAAAATGTCGACGGATTTTTCGCTGTGGGTACAGCGTAGTATGAAACTGCAGTTTTGATTATTGTGGAAATGTTTATAACTGCAGTGTGCAGTCTTTAAAGGCCATTATCTCCTGTGTGAGGAGTCTTGATTAATAAGAGTACTTTAGGCCATGAATCATTAGCTCCTGTGAGAGGATTGTTATTGAGGATTCTTTACAGTGCTGAATTTAAAATGTCGACGGATTTTTCGCTGTGGGTACAGCGTAGTATGAAACTGCAGTTTTGATTATTGTGGAAATGTTTATAACTGCAGTGTGCAGTCTTTAAAGGCCATTATCTCCTGTGTGAGGAGTCTTGATTAATAAGAGTACTTTAGGCCATGAATCATTAGCTCCTGTGAGAGGATTGTTATTGAGGATTCTTTATAGCGCTGAGTTTAATAAGAGTACTTTAGGCCATGAATCATGATATCATTGTAGCTGCCGAGTGCGCAGTTATTATGTGGTACTTTATATCTTGTGTTGTGCTGTGAACGGTATTCTATGTGTATTTCATCAATGTGTTGTGACGTGAATAAACCCATATGAAATGTCATCAGTCGTTTACAACCATCCATGACTCTTGTGTACGTACCTGTGGTGTAAACGACTAAACCAACACACGCACTTAATATTACAAGTGTGACAGGGAACTTAACACGTATTTAGAAATAGCCCCGGAGTGGGCGTGGTCTATCTGTATCGAGAACTTGTGCATCGCTTACCAGTAGACTTCTACAGTGTTTGCCTGTGTGGCGTATATGTATGTATCAAATGTAGACATTACCAGATCCACAACACAGCAGCAACGTTAGCAGATAATCAATAAGACACCCTTACCGTACCATACACCAATCCTTTGTATCAGTTTCAGTGACAGCCATGATTGACTTTCACGTGCTTGACGGGGGTACAACAGTAATGGCCTCCCGGATTTTCCTATTATCTTTACGGGGGTGTAACAGTGGTGTGCTAGTTTTATAGGATCAGACACCCGCGAAATTCGCGTGATATTAATTCACAAGTGTTAGCGTGTAGCCTGAGTGGCGATAGTATATGAAAGACAGACATCACATTTGAGAGCTGTATCCAGGCCCAAGGAAAACTTATTCAGTATCAGTTAAACTGGGAACTGTTAACTCAAGTCGCAAGTCGCAACTCGCAAGTCAAGAAATTTATTACTCAAGATTATGAGATGTCATGATATACAGTGGCGTCTGTATACCAGTACAAGTAATCATCTGGCAGTATGAACGAGTGGTGTACCTCCTTTCAACGAAATTGACAGACGGTGACCCATTTCCTGCTTTCCTGTGCGGTGTGTTAGCACGTAGCGTGCTGAATCGAGGACCTGAGCGGAATCAAGGTGTCAAGTTCCAATGCCTTTCTGTTGTCGATTGTTTTACCATTGAACTTTGTGATATCCAGGGTGTTAACGGAAAGGAACAGAAGAGTTTTCATTCAAGATAAGTGATTATGTTTGTGATGTGAACTGTGTCACCTTAACTATGTCAACGAGCCTTCCTGTGCTTTGCATCTCCTATACTGTTGAAATCTGTTGTTTTTGTTGTCTAATTCTATATAGACATATTATTAGGATTTAGTATTGATGCTAAGTATTGATGGTTGTATGATATAGGATGACTTCCCTCATATGATGTTATAAGGGTTCTTTGAAAAGGAATTGATGATACAAAGTTTATGAATAATATTTTTGGTATACATACTGAACTGTGTGAAATGGAAGGGTAATTGTCAGAACTTCTTGAAACATAAACTTGCGACATTAATAATTATATTGATATAGATATATAGTTAACTGAGTGATTGAATCACCATGGATTTTGATAATAATCCTGCAGATATAAGGCCTATGTTGGAAAGTGCATTGTTAATAGGTAGAGATGAAAAGGGATTGAGAGGTCCAAGACTTGGAGTATGGATCATGGACGATTTGTTGGTTAATGTGTCAGTATCCCTAAAGTTATTTGCTGAACATAACTTTAAGCTTCTTTGTAATTCAATAATGGCTAAGGATTTGATTGATTTGTTACAGCACCTTCGTGTGTTTTTGAAACAGTATATTGAGCTTGAGCACGGACATGTAGTTCAAAGTATATTCAAAATAATCCACAACGGTATTCCTGATGAGCAGAAAAAGGAATTAGGAAATGAGAATCAAGTAAAGATCAACAAACAAAATGCTCTACAGGAAAGAGCCAATTTTCTACAGGATATTGCCGAAAAGAAGGAATTAAGAGAAACAGTGTCGAGACTAACACATGATCTAGATAAGTCAAACACGGAACTTACTAAAGTGCAAGCGGCGTTAGATGCTGCATTGGGCAAAGTTAAAGATTTGGAAGATCAAGTGCATTATAGAGATGGTGAAGTAAGTGATCTCAAGCAACAACTTCAGGAAAACAAAGAGAGGTGTAGTAAATTGGAAGCTGAGACAACTGACCGTGATAGGTCGTATACAAACACACTTCTTGATTTGTTGAATAAAGTAAATTCTGGTATTGAAGAAGAGAATTATACTGTATTTCCAAATGAAGTTGAAGAACTAATGAATGATGAGGATAGTGAGAATGAAACACGACAACTAAGTGTAAATGAAGAAAAGGATGAGAAAGACAAATTAGAAGAGTTAACGACTGAGAGAGAGAAGATGATTAAGATTGAGAGATTGTTAACAGAGGAGAGAAGTAAAGTTTTGACATTTGACAAATTAAATAGGAAATTAAGTGAAGAAATTTCACAAAAAAAATGTTGAAATTGCAGAAAGTACAAAAAGGGTAGAGGGTCTACTCGATGTTATTTTAAACAGCGGAATATGGTCTACTGTCAATGTTGACAATACTAGACAGAAAGTTGTTTACCAACAGAAAAAAAAAGCAAAGATCCAGCCCGATACAATCTTTGCGGAGAGAAAGGTTAGATGTGATAGACAAATATCTTTACGAGGAAAATATAACTTTCGAAGATCTTTTGATTCTGCTTCCAATAGCAACGAATCTTGGCGGAAGTGTAATAGAGAGAATGATAAGGTAACAGTCAGTCCTGAGAGATTTCAAGCTAAAAGCCTAAAGATTAAACGAGTAACTGATTTTGGAAGTTCTCAGAAGATGATAACAAGGGATAAAGTTATAAGTAGTGGTTCCAAGGATGAAACCCATTATAGGCGTAACGATAAAGATACTTATAGATCTGCAGATGATATACTGCAAACAAGCATATTGTCAAAGAAAAGAATGGAAAAGAGTTTTTGTAGGAGAGATGTTTCTAAGGTTAGAAAGTACCAAGGAAATTCATATGATAATAATTTTTCCTTCTCAGAGAGATAAGAGACAAGTTAATGTATCTCAACAGTTTAATTCTCAGAATTTTGAAAATAATGGTACAGACAAATACAAGAAGAGTTTTCAATCGTGCAATAATTTTTCTGACAGATTTTTTGTGCGGAGTAGAAACGTTAATCATAACAAGCCTAACTGGGATTATAGACATAATAATAGTCTCAAACAAAGAGGAAATGATGATAAATATTTTGATCGAACGACGAATAAGTGCAATTATGCTAATTTTGCTCGACATGAGCCTAGAAGCATTGTTATTAAGCAAAGTAGCAATGATAATGATGTCACAAATACTACTGCTTGTTATGTTTCTGATTTTGAAAGAGCAGCACGCTGTTGTGAACTTAAAGGAAGAGTCGATGACAGCGTGGGGTGACCAGATTTCCACACGAACCACAGTGCGGGGTAATTGTTTGTTTAACCTCTCCGTTGTTCGTAGTAAATTTCACCATTCATTAAAATGGAATTTTCATTTGTATTTTTTGAACAGAGGCGACTTCTTGATATGGGTCAGCGCTCCTGTTTACGTTAACGGCTGTTTACGGTAGCGACAAGAATATAGGCCAAGATTGTGCCCGAGTGAGTGTTTTTCTCAAGCAGAACATATCAGCGTGCTAACCATGATTCGACGTTTTACCCCTAGTGTTTATGAGATGTCGGCAAGACCTATGGAGATTTTTTTTTGGCGTTTGATTCTTTTTTTTTGTTTGTTTATTAGGACAGTAGATGTTAATGTATTCTATTGCATAGATCATTATAGGTTGTTATATTATGATCATCATCTTTACGCATCATTTGATGTCTATTGTTTTTCTTGATATGTATGACTGTTTTAATTATAAATTAGTTCATTTCGATGCTATTTTTTTATACTATTGTGTTTTGGAGAATATGTAGAGTGTTAGATGGTAGTGACGTGTTGTTTACTATTCATGAATGCAATGAGCAGATTTATATTTAACCTTACTGGTTACAAACTTATGCCTATTTTTTTATACTCTGGTGTAGAACTTGCAGTTTTTTTTTGGTATTTGTTTTACAGATGTGTTGGGTAGAATAGTTTTGTACATGATGAGTTTGCCAGCCCTATGCACATACTCATTAGTTGTAATGTTACAATAGTTACTTTTAATATATCAGGTGGAGATAGATATAAATTATTAACTGAATAACACTGTAGCTAAGCTGAACGTGATTGTCAGCCGGAAATATTTAAAAGTTTAAATTGAACTGTATAGAGAAAATTAACAGCGTTTGCTGATATTGTTATTTGATTGAGAAATCTAGAGATCTGATTTAAGCACTTGCTTAACATACATTACGTTGTTTTCATATATTTGCAAACTTGTATGTTGGTAATAGTGTGTTTTTCTATGTGTTTCTCTGTGACGTATTTTTTGAAAAAACTTACACGTGTTGTTTAGTGTTTGCTTAGATGCAGGAATTGTTATATGTCTCTCATTTTGCTAAAGCTAGTTTTTTGTTAATTTGTTAATTATAGATTTGAATTAATTAAATTAAAATACTATTTTTATGTAACTTAGCATTACGAAATATTTTTGTACTGTATTTTTTGGAAAATATTTTTTTTTTCCCAGACATTGTAATTTTTTATTTTTGTTTTTGTGTATGCCTAGCGTTTGACTATGTGCTATGTTTGATATGTAGAGTAATGTTAGTTCTTTAAAGAAAGTTTTTTTTTTTTTTGGATGTTATGTTGTATTAGCGCTTGATTATGCGTTGGTCTTATAGCAATGCTATCACTTTTTTGTGTGGTGTCGATAATTTATTGTTGATTATGTATAACTTGTATAACTTGTTTAAATTACTGATTATGTTTTGTTTAGTTATAAACTATTTTTTGTAGTATTAGTATAGGAATACTTTGTTATTTTCTTTTGTGCTTTTCGATCGTGTTTGTATGTATTTTGAAATACGTTGTTGATCTAAATACTTCTTTGTATACATTTTTATCAACGTTCTCTATATTCATACCTTTTGCTTTCTATCTGTCTCTGTTGATTATCCTTCATTCCATTCCTTCTTTTCTATTGTCTTTTCAGTATGGTTTCATATTTTGTTTACATTTCGTGCTTTATTTACGTTTCACTTCATTTTCCTTGTATACTTCTTCTTTCGCTTCTTATACTTTCATTCTATGTATTGTTACTTTAATGGTATAACTTAATATAGTGTAGCTACTTGTGATATTTGTAATTATTTTACATATAACAAATTGTTTGAATGTAATATTATTGTTTTTTTCTCATATTCTGATTTCATACTTACCTTTATTACGGATCATTTTTTCGTTTGCTTGATCTTGTCTTTTCTTGTACTATCGGTTGTTTCCTATTTAGTTGTGCTGTATTCACTTAACTTGGTTTTGTAATGCATTATTTTTGGTATGCTTAGTTGATTACATTGGATACTTCATTTTTACATTTCACTTAATGCTTATATTTTGTAGATGTCTTATCTTAACTTAACTTAAAGTAATTCTTAGACACATATGTTAGAGATTCATTGTCCTTTTAATTTTTTGGGAATGTATTTGTCAAAAAATTGATAGAATCAATTTTTTTCTCTGGGGGTGAGGTAAGATGTAACGAACAGTTTTAGTGTAAGGGGAAGTAAACTGGAGTATGTTAGTAGTTGAAATAGATTTTGAGTTATAGCACTTAGTTGCTTGTTAGCTATCGAATTATTTAGAGAGTATCTCGTGATAGTTTCGAGAGACAGATTACAGACAGCGTGAAAAGCGCTGATATATTTATTCTGTAATGTTTGAGCGGAGTGAGAATAGCTCGCGGCTAGGAGCAGATGATTGATTGACTGAGTTGTGTTGACCGTGAGGAAGTCTCGTGTCTGCTTTTGAGCGGGACGAGTGTGTTATCTAGGGAGAGTGTTCCGGGCGTTTTGACCGGGTAGGAAGACAGTGTTTTTGGGAAGTGTGAAATGCCTGTACAGTGCTGAATTTAAAATGTCGACGGATTTTTCGCTGTGGGTACAGCGTAGTATGAAACTGCAGTTTTGATTATTGTGGAAATGTTTATAACTGCAGTGTGCAGTCTTTAAAGGCCATTATCTCCTGTGTGAGGAGTCTTGATTAATAAGAGTACTTTAGGCCATGAATCATTAGCTCCTGTGAGAGGATTGTTATTGAGGATTCTTTATAGCGCTGAGTTTAATAAGAGTGCAGTCTTTAAAGGCCATTATCTCCTGTGTGAGGAGTCTTGATTAATAAGAGTACTTTAGGCCATGAATCATTAGCTCCTGTGAGAGGATTGTTATTGAGGATTCTTTATAGCGCTGAGTTTAATAAGAGTACTTTAGGCCATGAATCATGATATCATTGTAGCTGCCGAGTGCGCAGTTATTATGTGGTACTTTATATCTTGTGTTGTGCTGTGAACGGTATTCTATGTGTATTTCATCAATGTGTTGTGACGTGAATAAACCCATATGAAATGTCATCAGTCGTTTACAACCATCCATGACTCTTGTGTACGTACCTGTGGTGTAAACGACTAAACCAACACACGCACTTAATATTACAAGTGTGACAGGGAACTTAACACGTATTTAGAAATAGCCCCGGAGTGGGCGTGGTCTATCTGTATCGAGAACTTGTGCATCGCTTACCAGTAGACTTCTACAGTGTTTGCCTGTGTGGCGTATATGTATGTATCAAATGTAGACATTACCAGATCCACAACACAGCAGCAACGTTAGCAGATAATTCAATAGACACCCTATCAGTAACTAAACCAATACGTTATCAGTGCTGCCATTTCAGTGATTGGCGATATCACATGACTTTCCATGGGCGTATTTTTTACGGGGGTGTAACAGATATGTTTACTGTTGATTACACATACATACAGACTTGCATGAACACACACACACACACACATGGTCATTTAAGTGCATGTACTTGCATAATTTCACACATATGTATGTATTATTAAGTAGATAATGTTTGTCCATTAGTACGATGCTAGTTTATTTTGTTTCATTTTATTTCAGAGAGTCCAGCAGTCTGTGCTGGGTTATTAGATGGTGTTACCTAAATAGCTTGGTTATATGGTGTTGCTTAGGAATTGTCTTCAAAGTAAACTTGCGGACAACATTGTTTCTGTATGATTCTTGTGCTACCTAATAGGGTTTCATTAATAAAAGTGGGACCCCTATCATCAAGAGAGTTTTTCTGTGACTGCGGAACGTGTGTGAAAGTAGGCCAGAGAGAGTGACGACAACATCACACGTTCCGCAGGCCCAGAGAAGAATCATACCACCGTACATCCATTGAATATCTTATCAAGCCAAGGACCCGCCGTTTGCAGTTATTTCAATTTTCCTGCAATAGTATCCTCGCTAATGATACTCCATCATAACAAACAGGAACACTATTGCTACGCCAGTGTTATTATGCCAAACCAGTGGCCGACCTACCACGATTGACATTCAGCCAGGGACTCAATTGTATCTCCAGGCAGCACCTGAAACTGCTGCAGGCCACAACAGCGAAGAGAAGACAAGAGCAAGCAAAAAAAATAAGAGACACTTGCTATTATTTATTGTAATATTATAATAAGTGTTTTCTTTACATCTGTTTTTGCATTGCATTTCGCTAGGTTAGGGCTAGAGCAGTGATGTCAACTCAATGCGCAGACGCAACATGCCGGTCAGAGCCTGACAGCGCCCCGACAGCTGAAGGTGGCTCCCAAGAAGAAATCCTCACACCAGGAAAGAGCCAGAGCAATGCGCAGGTGAAGGTGATTTACATAACAGTGCCAGAGGTAAGACGATTTGGTGAAAAGCCAGGCCCCACTTGGCAAGAGTTTGTGAAGGAGGTAAAAGCTGCATGGAAGGTAGGGCCCTTAACTGTAGAAGATAAGTTAGACATTGTGTGGACTAATGTTACACCAGTGGTCTCTAGGGAATTACGGATACGTGGCGGAGCCAAGGCCAGCCCTGAGAAGTTGCTCGAAATTGTTGAAGAAGCCTACAGTGAACGACAACTAGTCAATGAGATGACTAGGGGTTTCTATGCCATGAGACAGGGGCCTAGCTTATCAGTAATGGAATTCTCTCACATGTTGCATGAATTATTTCTGAGATTGAATGCAACGCGCGTGAAGAAAGGCTTGGCTCCCGCAGACCAATCCATGCTCAGAGATCATTTTGTTGCCCAGCTTAGTAACGATCTGAGCAGGACATTTGTGAAGGAACATGTGCTAAAGAATCCTGGTGTTTCATTTAAGGAAGTTAGGGACTATGCCCTTTTCTGGGAAGGCAAAAAGCATGATGCACCAGTGCAGGTAGCCAGTGTAGAAGCCCACACGGAGAAGGACGAACTCGAAGCTGAAGTAGCTCGCCTAAAGTCCCAGATAGCACAGCTATCACAGACCAGTTCGCCAGCACAAAAGAAGACGAGAAGAAGAAGGAAACAGTGCCAGCCGTGTGAAAACCTAGAGCAGAACCAAGGTTTGAATCAACTGGAACCAAAACTAGACCTTCCTGTTGGTGAGAGTCAGGCAGTTGATAGTGAACGCAGTGATTTAGAGGTAAGTAAAAACACAGATGCACCAGCAAGGCGGCAAGGATTCTGTAAATGGTATAATGTCGACAAAGGATGGGGATTTATTACACCGGATGATGGAGGTGTTGATGTTTTTGTGCATCAGACTAAGATTTTCAGAAAGGGATTCCGTAGTCTGGAGAGAAATGAGAAAGTAGAATTTGACAGCAAACCATCTGTTCAGGGCATTGAAGCGGTCTTTGTATGCGGCATTGGCGGCCAGGAATGTAAGGGCAGCAGGAGGCGACCCATGGCACAGAGGAAGCCTAGAAAAATAAGATGCTACAATTGTGGAGACTTTTCAGACCACATGGCTGCCAAGTGCCCTCGGGGCCCGCTTCCGAAGCGATGTTTTCAGTGTAAGTCCCCAGAGCACTTGATATCGGTTTGTCCCTTAAAGAGCGCCCTCTCTAAACGTACCGACACATCTAGGTTGCCTTCAGGGTGCAGGCCAAGAGATGGCCGTAACAACTGTTACCTTAAGGGCGCCAAGAAAAGCAGTCAACGTTCAGAAGAGGAAACTCATCTTAAACAGATAGGAGGGAATACACACCGACGCTCTGGAGAGGACACCAATCTAAATCAGATTGGGGGGAATGCATGCCAACATCGACGGAAAACAAGTGTAAAACACGTTGGAAGCAATCCACCGCCAAGGCCGACAACTGCAGGCACTAACTCGCTGAACTCTCAATCAAGTAGCGACGCTGTACGAGCGGACAATTCTCCCAGACCACGACAAGCAATCAGACATAAACGTGGAACTGACAATGGAGCAGAGTACGTTTGTGGGGACCACAAAAAATTTAGGGGCGGAACATGTGACCGTGTGGCCAGAAAGGTGTAATTTTTGACTGAGTAATAGTTGTCGATCTCGTCTACGGTGTATATTTGTGCTCATGTTGGCATTCTCCCACGAGAAGGGGCGATTTAAACGAAACACACCTTTGCCATCCATGAAGTAGACAAACGTGTGAGACGCAGATGTAACAGGAGATAGACATCGGTTGTTAGCCTAGACATCCTAGCGCGGTCTGATAACACATCTTGTTGAGCACTAAAACCGTGAGGTGTGACTCCAGGCAAGTGATATCGTGGGAATGTAATCATTTGTGGGCGGACCTATTGTGGACGTCTAGGAAGATACTCTTGACTAGGATGTGATCTCATGTCATCCATACTGAGCATAGGACTCCTCATTTGCTCCCTAGAGGGATGGGTGGAGTTTTCCCTGACATTTTGACGTGGCGGCTATCATGTGGGGCATGGTTGGAGATGCAGATTTAAAACTGAAACAGTGAGAGGCTTCAGTGAGAGAGCTGAGAAGTAGCCAGATCGTTCTTGTGCAAAATGCGCCCTCGTACGATAACCAACTGAGGCCTTGGGCTTTTGCATAGTTGCGTCTGTGCTAGGAGAACTAACGACATAGAGGTATGCTTGCATATAAGTACATTTTTATAATTTTTTAGATTTAGTATAATTAGACTTTCAGGTTTAAAAGTTAATGCTTTGTAGCGTTTGTCTATCTATAGCTTGATAGAAGCTGACTGGCGATTTATGTGTATTTAAGTGTAATTTCACGTATATCTCATCGCTATTTTCAACAGTGAGACTGTGTGTTAAATGTGTAAAGTAAAGTACTAAGTGAATTTATAAGAGGAATTCTGGTGTCGCATTGCGCTGTATACAAGTGTGTATTTATTACCATTATTATTATTAGTTGTGTAGTGTTAAATAATGGTTATATTGCATTCTTGTGAGCCGTAAGTGTGGTTAATGTTACATCAGTGATTATTGGGAGAGAAAGATTAGCGTACCCTCTAGCTCCGTGAGTAGCCTATGCCTATTACATTTAGTACAGAGCTGTAAGAATAGAGTATATATCTCCTTTTTCTTTAGAGCAGCTAGACCTCTAAGATACTGATAAATTGATGTCATTTAGACCAGTGTGCTTGTGTAATATTTCATCATATATAGAAGTGCTTCATTTAAGTTTTATCTCGCGTGATGATGGAGTTAGTATATAATATGCGTATGAAGGCATTGTTGTTGATTGAGATATGTTAACTGTTGATTACACATACATACAGACTTGCATGAACACACACACACACACACATGGTCATTTAAGTGCATGTACTTGCATAATTTCACACATATGTATGTATTATTAAGTAGATGATGTTTGTCCATTAGTACGATGCTAGTTTATTTTGTTTCATTTTATTTCAGAGAGTCCAGCAGTCTGTGATGGGTTATTAGATGGTGTTACCTAAATAGCTTGGTTATATGGTGTTGCTTAGGAATTGTCTTCAAAGTAAACTTGCGGACAACATTGTTTCTGTATGATTCTTGTGCTACCTGATAGGGTTTCATTAATAAAAGTGGGACCCCTGTCATCAAGAGAGTTTTTCTGTGACTGCGGAACGTGTGTGAAAGTAGGCCAGAGAGAGTGACGACAACATCACACGCAAATCCTTATTCTTCTTCACACATCGTCTTCGCACCGTCACACATGGATAACAACAGAAACCATTAGTAAGATAGAAGACAGGAAAAATAATAAAGCAGATTTAAACAGAAGCAAAACCAGAAGCTCCAAAGCCAAGGCTCATGAAGTGTACATAGAAGCAAACAAAGAAGTAAGAAGAAACATCAAAAGAGACAAGATGAAATATATTGATGATTTGGAAAGGGAAGCAGAGGAAGCTGCAGCAAATGGAAATATGAGGGACCTGTACAACAACACAAAGAAGCTAACTGGGAAATATAAGCAAGCAAATGGCCTATTAAAAGATAAGAATGGAAAATTGCTTAGTAATATACAAGAAAAAATGAAGAGATGGACAGAACATTTTGAGGAACTTCTCAATAGACCATCTCCAACTAATCCCCCAGACATCCAGCTAACAGAAGAGGAGCTACAAATCAACTGTGAACGACCAAGTAGAGAAGAAACAAAGAAAGCCATAAAGCTTCTGAAAGATGGAAAAGCTGCTGGTCCAGATTGCATTCCAGCAGAGGCCATCAAAACAGATATTGATATCTCTACAGAGATATTATACAAACTACTTGGCAAAGTCTGGGAGAGAGAAGAAATACCAGCAGAATGGAAGGAAGGTTATCTGGTCAAGTTGTCTAAGAAGGGAAATTTACAAGAGTGCACAAATTATAGAGGAATAATGTTACTATCAGTGCCAGCATTAACTTAATAAAAAAGACCTATGAAGACATGACATGTAGAGTTCTTCATGAAGGACAACTTACAGAACCGTTTAGGATTAGAACGGGAGTGAGTCAGGGATGCCTCTTGTCTCCATTTCTTTTCTTACTAGCAATAGATTGTGTTATGAAAACATCGACATCACACAACAGAAATGGAATCCAGTGGAATCTGACTAAACAGCTTGATGATCTAGATTTTGCAGATACTTGGCTCTTCTGTCACATAACCATAATCAGATGCAAGAGAAAATGAAAATTCTCGATGAGAGGTCACAACAAGTGAGCCTGAAAATACACAGGGAAAAGACAAAAATAATGAGAATAAATGCAAGAAATGATAACAAGGTTGAACTTGAAGAAACACCACTAAAAGATGTAGAATCTTACACTATCTTGGAAGTAATATAGACAAAGTTGGAGGGACAGACAGTGATATCAAAATAAGAATACAAAAAGCAAGAGGAGCTTTCATTGCATTGGGAAACATATGGAGAACAAGAGAAATCAAGTCCAACACGAAAATAAGAATCTTCAACTCAAATGTCAAGTCAGTCCTATTGTATGGCTCTGAGACATGGAGAACAACAAAAACAACAACCAAAAAGCTACAGACTTTTATAAACGGGTGCTTGCGTAGAATAGAAGGACTGAAATGGTATGACAAAGTCACAAATGTGGAATTGATGACAAGAACCAGACAAGGGCCAGTGGAACAAGAGTTGAGAAGAAGAAGCTGGCGATGGATAGGACACACATTGAGGAAACCTGTTGATAGCAATACAAGGCAGTCCTTGTTCTGGAATCCACAGGGAAAGAGAGGCAAAGGTAGACCAAAAAAACACACGGAGAAGAGAACTGGAAACAGAGGTGAAAATGATGAGGAAAACATGGAAAGAACTTGAGCGGATGGCGCAGGACAGGAAGACTTGGCATGTGTTTGTTGAAGGCTTAAGCTCCTTTGGGAGTGGAGGGTTATGAATGAAACAGGAAAGTGAAAAAAGTGCCAGGCAAGATAAAAGAGAATTTATTGAAAAAACTAACAGAGGAAGCCGAGATTGAGACCAAAAAATGAGACTTAAAAATAATATATAATATCATTAGAACTTTATTTAAGAAACAGGTAAACCACAATATAACAGTGAAGAGCAGAGAAGGACAAAACATTAGAAATGAAGAGAAACAAAGGGCCAGATGGGCTTAATATTTTAAGGACATCTTAAGCCGAAACCAGCCAATAAAGCAACCCATCACAGATTCAGTAGAAGAACCACTACAGTGCAATATGAACCCACCTACTAAACAAGAGATCTCTCGGGCAGTAAAATAGCTAAAAAATGGGAAGGCTGCAGGACCAGATGGAATACCGCCAGAAGCCCTGAAGGCAGATATACCATACACTACAGAGTTGCTACACCTGCTCTTCAAGAAAATCGGGGAAAAAGAGGTCATCCCAAAGAGCTGGAAAGAAGGCCATATCATCAAGCTGCCAAAGAAAGGAAACTTGACTGTATGCGGCAACTGGAGGGGTATAACACTGCTAGCAGTGGCTGGAAAAATTTTGACCAGAGCTTTGTTGGACCGCATTAAGAAGGCGTTCGATGACAAACTCAGAGAAGAACAGGCAGTATTTCGTGCAGGAAGATAGCAACACTCAGAATCATCATAGAACAATCAAACGAATGGCAGACCCCCTTATATATAAATTGTGTGGACTTCGAAAAAGCTTTCGATAATATAGGCCGTACTGTGATGTGGAAAATCCTGATACATTATGGAATCCCAGAGAAATTCATTAAAATCATCCAAGATTTCTACCAGGAGACCTCATGCAAAGTAGCGCACAAAGGAAAACTATCAGAGCCCTTCACAGTACACAACGGGATCAGACTGGGATGTCTGCTATCACCAACAATTTTTCTCATGGTCATAGACTAGGTTATGAGAAAATCAATAGAAGGAGAGAAAACAGGAATATAGTAGACATTTAACAAACAGCCGGAGGATCTTGACTTTGCAGATGATTTGTCCCTTCTATCACATAGACAGCAAGATATGCAGGAGAAAACAAATAGATTAGTGACAGAAGCAGCAAAGATGGGACTACACATAAATGTAAATAAAACAAAGGAAATGAGGATAAATAATAGGCAGATGGACTCGATGAAGATCAGAACACTATTTGCACAAGTCTGGAAAACAGGGACAACACCAACAGAGTGGAGAAAAGGAATACTTGTCAAATTGCCCAAGAAGGGAGATCTTGCAGACTGCAATAATTGGAGAGGAATAACTCTTCTCTGAGTCTCTCAGTTCCCAGCAAAATACTAGGCAGGATAATTATACAGAGAATCTCAAAAGCAGTAGACCACAAACTGAGGAAAGAACAAGCACGATTTAGAAAGAACAAAAGATGTGTAGATCATATATTTACCCTCAGGAACATTATAGAGCAGTGCTCAGAATGGCAAAAACAGCTGTACATTAATTTCGTTGATTTTGAAAAGGCTTTTGACAGCATACATAGGGACAGTTTATGGAAAATACTGAGGGCTTATGGAATTCCAAGCTGCATAGTGTCAATCATAAAAAGCCTCTATGCCAACTTTACGTGCAGTGTTGGGCAGAGCAACCTAACCTTTGAAGTGAAGACAGGAGTACGACAGGGATGCCCCTTATCAACCACTCTATTTTTAACAGTCATAGATTGGATGATGCACCAGACGACAGAGGGCTGTCCAAGAGGAATAAGATGGACTACATTTTCTACATTGGAAGATCTGGAATATGCAGATGACATTGCACTACTAGCACATTGACATCAACACATCCAGGAAAAAACGGATAGACTTAATAAGTTTAGCCAGCAGGTGGGCTTGAACATCAATTTAAAGAAGTCAGAGGTCATGACGCTCAATGTGAGCAACCCTGAGCCCATATCAGTAAGGAATCAGCAACTGGAACAGACAGATGCCTTCACATACCTAGGATGCATAGTAACACAAGACGGCGGAGCAAGCAAAGACATCAACAACAGAATGAACAAAGCAAGAACAGCCTTTTTTAGTCTAAACAACATCGAAGTCCTCTCAGTACAGCACAAGCACAAAATTAGGATTATCTCAGAGCTGTGTGCTTTCTGTGCTTCTCTATGGTGCGGAGAGCTGGAGAGTTACGGAGAAGGAAATGTCGAAATTGTCCTCTTTTCACACAACATGCCTAAGAAAAATTCACCGAATCTTTTGGCCGAATACCACCACCAACCAAGATCTGCTTACTCGGAGCAAGCAAGAGGACATGCACACCATAATAGCTGGCAGACGCTGGAGCTGGGTTGGCCATGTCCTCAGAAGAGACCCCGATGCCATCACAAGAACAGCTATGCTATAGACCCCTGAAGGAAAACGAAAGAGAGGCCGACCAAAAAACAACTTGGCGTAGGACTGTGGAGGCTGAGATGCAAAGAATGAACCAGAGTTGGGGTACTGTACGAAGGATGGCCGCCGACCGAGCAAAGTGGAATCTTCTTCTTCTTCCTCGTTCGTCCTGAAAAGGACGTTGGTTGCGTTGTGTCTGTTTACGCCGGAGCTGTGATATCTGCACCTTTCGGTCGACACATCCGACTTCAGCACGGCATTTTTTTGGGACCGGGTTTGCCTTCCCTCTGCGATCCCTACTCTCTCAGCCAGACTGCAGTGATGCAGACTGTTTCCAGGACCACCACGTGGAGGTGGAGTAGGGTCTTGGTCAGCTCTGGTTCGCTGACCCTGATGCAAGCAGTCAAGCTATGGGTCGCTGACTGCATTCTCTATTGCTGCATCTTTGGGTCCCAAAGTGGAATCAATTTGTTGTTGCCCTTCAAGACGCCACCAGGCGTAATGGCCACTGACTGCTTTGACGGTCGGCAGCTAAGGATCAAAGAAGAAGAAGAATACCTTTTACTATGACCCTGATTTCAGAATAGAAATCGATGGAGAGCAACTGTTTAAACCCTATGTTTTACGGGAGACGGAAAGGAATGATGATATATATTTCCGTACGAGTTTTACAGCAGCCACCTTATTTATTAAAAAAAAAAAAACACTCTGTTTCTGCAAATGCCATGCCCACTGAGTAGACGATTCTATTTCTTAACAACATTTGATTCTTTGTTTATCAATGCTGATGCATACTTTTTTTCATATCAGATTGTTAAAATGACAAATATCCGTTCTATCTTCCTGGATCAAATTTGCGTGCAAATAAAGTTTAGTTCGTTAAAAAAAAGTGTGGTGCGATTAAAAAATTTACACTTTCAGGAAGATTAAGAAAACTTGTAAAATTTTTGTCTAGTTGTTGTTAGTCAGTTTAGGATGAACAGATCCGATAGTCTCCGATCGGAGACAGCCATGTCGTCTGTCCTGGCGTTGGATCCTGGAGCGAGCACCAGTACAACCAACACAAATACAAGGAGTGTTAGAATCAACGTAATGGAAGGAGTAGGGGCTCGGGTTGTTAGGGGACCGGATTGGAAGTGGGGTAAACAGGACGGAGGAGAAGGCCACATCGGAACAGTACGAAATTTTGAATCGCCAGAAGAGGTTGTTGTGGTATGGGATAATGGAACCGCAGCAAACTATCGCTGCGCTGGAGCGTACGACCTGAAAGTATTTGACAGTGCATCAACAGGTTTGTTAGGACTAATTGTAAACAATGCATCACCACCACTATTCATTCCGTGTTTTTTTAAATTCCAAGTGCCAGTTTACAAAAGTGTGCAGATAAGCTTAGTCGCACTTATATGCATGTGTTTATATGTGATTAGGCCGGTTAAAATGAAGAACAGTGAGACGTGTTTTTTGATGCCATCTAAATAACTTGTCCATGTCATTAAGGTTAGTGTCTTTAGAGTTAGGTTTAGGATTCCTTAGCCTATATATAGGGCCTACCTTATTACTATGACTCAAGTTCTTTTTTGCAGCCCTGCTAACACATTGTTCTTCATTTCAACTGAGTGTAAAAGCCGGAATGTGAGTTCATTCAACTGGCAGTTGAAATGAAAAACAGTGAGATGTGTGTTCGAAACGGCCTTAAAAAAGAGTTCTGAGATGCAGTAATAAAGGTCAGTGTTAGGCTTACGAATCCTAAACCTAACCATAATCAAAACCCTAATGAGGCTGTTCTTCATTTCAGCCCAGTTGGGAAATATTTACTTTGCTCAGCATTGTTTAATTTATTTCAGTCAAAATGAATCCTTCAAAATTGACACACACTGCTGTGTTGCCCTACTCTTGATCCATAACTTTTGCTGATTATAGTGATATGCTTTTTTTAAAAATATATGGCCTGTGTTTGTTGTATGTTATTATTTTTTTAAAAAGCTCAAAAACAGTTTGAGTTAAGATTAGCATTAGGGACTATATTTCTGTCTCAGCATCATAAGCTTAACCCTATATACTATTGATAAACTGTTAAAAGTAACCCTATATTTAGGACTTTTTGTAAATAATAAGTGGCAGCTAATTTCAGAACAATAACCACTAACACTAATCTTAGCTGTTATTAAGAACTTTGTCAGAATCAACAATTGACAGTTAACACTAAACTGGGGTAATTATGAATCGCATGTTGACCTAATTACACTAGTCAACAAATTTTCAAAAGTTTTTTGTACCAGAAATTAAATGTACCATTTCTTATTGATTTTGACATGCTGATTTCAAATATCATAATGAAATTCACCAATTGGCTCTGGTTTTTTTTTAAAATGATGGATTTACATTACAGTAATACAAATAATGTATGCTTGTTTACTTCTCTGGGCTGAACAGCTAGTCTTTCTACTTTAGCATTATAAAAATTGTGGTTACATACTCAATTAATTGATATTTTAACATAAAATGATAGAAAAAATAAAAACATTATTTAAAGTTCACATATCATGCTTTAAAAAGGCACATTTGAACCCATTCCGTCATTATTCAGTCGCTGTTCGAGCTCTCTTTGCTTGCTTCTTGTAGTCAATCGATGAGGTGTCTCTTGTCACAGTCCAACAGTAATCAACAAGCATTGAATTGCTCCAATTGCCTTGATACCTTGTCTCCATAGCAGCAATGTCCTGGTGAAATCGTTCACCATGCTCATCACTGACCGCTCCACAGTTTGACGTAAAGAAATCCAGATGAGAATCCAGAAAATGAATTTTCAAAGACATGTTGCAGCCAAGACTCTTATACTTCAGAAGGAGATTTTCTACAATTTCATTGTAATTATCAGATCTGTTGTTTCCAAGAACATTGTCCACCACTGACTTAAATGCTAGCCATGCTGCTTTTTTCCTTGCCATGCAACACGCAAAGAAACTCGTCATCATGAAGAAGTTTTTGAATTTGCGGACCAACAAATACTCCCTCTCTTATTTTAGCTTCACTCAGTCTTGGAAATTTTCTGATGAGATATTTGAAAGCCTCATCTGTTTTCTCCATTGCCTTGACAAAGTTTTTCATGAGACCCAGCTTAATGTGCAAGGGTGGCAACAAAATCTTGCTGGTGTCGACAACTGCTGGGTTCTCAACGTTCTTACTGCCAGGCTGCAATGACTGCCTGATTGGCCAATGTCTTCTGATGTAATGGTCACTTCGTGCACGGCTATCCCACTCACAGAGAAAGCAACAGTACTTGGTGTATCCACCCTGTAGTCCAAGCAAAAGAGCGACCACTTTTAAGTCACCGCAAAGTGACCAATGATGATGATCGTAGTTTATACACTTCAAAAGCTGCTTAATGTTTTCATAAGTTTCTTTCATATGAACTGCGTGACCAACTGGAATTGACGGTAACACATTACCATTATTCAACAAAACAGCTTTAAGACTTGTCTTGGATGAATCAATGAAAAGCCTCCACTCTTCCGGTATGTAATTGATGTTGAGGGCTGCCATTAAACCAGAAATGTTGTGGCACGCAGAAAGGTCACCCTCTTTGAACAAGAATGTAATAAGCGGCTTCTGGCGGTTCCTATACACAGAAATTGTAACATCTTCTGCCAGGAGATTCCACTGTTGCAATCTGGAACCCAAAAGCTCCGCCTTGTTCTTCGGTAAATTCAGATCTCTTACAAGATCATTCAGTTCACCTTGGGTTATTAAGTGTGGTTTAGTGGATGTAGTTTGCTCAAAATCTGTGTCACTTGAGGTTGATGGTTCAGGACCACCAATGTCCTCTTCATCAGTGGAAGCAGCTGAAAAGGATTCTGGCACTTTGGGAACTGGTAGATCATCGCCATGTGGTACCGGAAGTATTGCAGAGGGGATGTTTGGATATTCCAGAGTCCATTTTTTTCTTCTTTGATATGCCTTTCCCAATTGGAGGGACCATGCAAAAGTAACAGTTGTTGAGATGATCAGTGGGCTCTCTCCAAATCATTGGGACTGCAAAAGGCATAGCTTGCCTTTTGCCAGTTAACCACAGTTTAAGATGTGCTGCACATGTATTGCAGCATATGTGTGGCGCCCAGCTCTTATCTTGATCTCCTATTCTGCAGCCAAAATACAAACTGTACGCCTTCTGGCATTTCTAACTACGATACTTTTGATAAGGACAAATGCACTAACTAATGGCAACATTTTATCAGAGATAAGGTATTTATACACAAAGGGGATGTAATCATAGGTAGGATTGCATCATCAACTTCTAGTAACATTTTTATTGGTCATTAGAAAAAATTATGCAATCGCCCACAACAGTTGCGTCATATATATATAAATTTACCGTAATTAAATAAACTAGTAGCATATATCTTGAAAACTAGAGCCAATCAACATTTTTTAATGTCATTTTCGTTTTCAGCACACCAAAATTAGTTAAGATCAGCTATTTTCATTTCTGGCACATTTTGGTTGTTGACTAGTGTTATCAATCACTAGTTGGGTGACATAATGCATGTCCAGTATTCTGTGATTTAACCATCTTGTTTTGATCTTCAAAGTAGGTGGTGTCAATAGACCAGTTGTTAAGTAGCAGTGCTCATGATCAAAATAATTCTGGTTTTAATCTTTGGTTTGGAAGTTTTTTTCTCATTCTTTTCAATGCGGTTTCATTTTCAAAGCCATGAGGAAAAAAATGTGCATTAAAATAAGCAAATTACAAATCTTTGATACAGTCAACAATTTGCAGCTGTCTCTAAATAGTGAACTGCAAAATGATGGATTTTCTGTTGACAACCTGTGACTATAGGCTTCAGTATAGCTAATGTAACCTCAAAGATAGTATGTTTATGTATTCTGCCAGTACATTGTACTGCCATGGTGTTAAAGTGTGTACTGCCATGGTGTCAAAATAAGAGTTGGAAACAAATATGTGTTGCTATTAAGAAATATGATTTCTAAAATAAATATTATCTTTCCTTCTTTGTCTCTCTCTCACTTTTATTTTCATGTACCCTCTGACCAACCTTATCCACCCCCCCCCCCCCCCCCCACACACACACACACACACACACCAAATAATCTTGACTGGATCTTCCATTCCAGTGTATGCAGCTTTGATGAGGAAACAAGTAAACACATGATGTATTTTTTAACAGAAGTTGTTTTTTCCCTTTAAAATTGTCCCAGTCAAGCACATCCATATTGTGTGCTAGTGTGGTGGGTTTTGATGTTAAGAAGAATGGTGTGCGTATAGTTGTACTTGAGTGAGATCAACTGTGAAGGTCTCTGAAGTAAACAATGGACAGCTGTGTTACAGAGTACCTTTCTTGTTACCACCCTATGACCTCACTCTAAGTTATATTCTTTATTGACTAGCGTGACTGAAAGCTACATAAAGTGTCTAGGGAATTGTAAGAGTGTTGTTAAAGAATCTCAATACAAAAACATATACAAACATATACTAATTACTATGATAAACTCAACTAACTCCAGCTGTTAAATTTTATATTTAAAATATCTTTTGTTAAACTTTATTGGTCCTGAGCCTAAAGTTGTTTTGGTCAGGACTACAGTTCAATGAGAATCAATTTAGATGGATAGATATATTTACAAATATATATAAAGATATTTACATACAACAGACAATATGTCCATAGTACATTGTTACAAATTTTCAAGTTGATATTAATTACTCTATTTAACTACTGGTACAGGGAGGCAGGGTGGGGATTTACATCATCCCACCGTTCTTTAGTTTCACTAGAATTGTTTATGTTAGTCTTTTGGAGGAACGTTTTTGTCTATACAGGAGATTTTTCTTTAATCGTGATACGTTGTCCCAGGCCAGATATTTCACTTATCTGGTTCCTGGAATCACAGCGGTTGTAGTTGGTTTGGCCAAACACTTCAGTCTCCTCTGGACTTGAACTTCTTTAATACAAGCAGGTGCCAGAGACTCTTTGAAATCATGCAGACTTCTTCAATGAGCGAGTACTAGCACCAGACAAGTGCCAGCAGGAACCCCTGTCAATGCAAGTTATGGTTCTGTCTTAATATCAAGCTAATTCCTCCTAATGTACATGTAATCATACGTTCATTACAAAAGAACATGGTCAGCTCTCTCTGACAACCCTGCTTCTCCCCCTTAGTTTGATGGAACAAATGGTACCAGTTTTCTTTTTCTCTTCCCTAATGGATGCTACGCCTCTGTCATTCCTGCAGTAATCTTGTCCATGCAATAAGATAGGTGTAATTTTCCTATATGACCATCATATATATAGTCCTGTAGTTTTAAACTTCTTAGATAGTCCCTTATATGATGGATCAACATCTAGGCCATGCCTAAGTCTGCCATGGAACTATTTAATTACAATCTTTTACATGGCCTTTTCTTTTTTCACACAACCATTTTAAAAAGTCAATAAAATCAATCTTACCACATATCAAGGAAATATAAACAAGTAACGATGAATTAGGCAATCGAATATGGCACACTTTTATCACTGCCTCTGTTCAGACTGCTTTCAGATGGTAGTATTATTAATAAAAAAAGCACAAGTCTGCTCATCGCTTCTTGCTCCTCTGAATATTTTGGAAAAATGGCAGCGAGCAGCCTACTTTTCCTATCATGTAAAAAGCTTTGGCCAATGAGACCAAGCATCTCTATTTTTGAATAAAACTTTATTTTTTTTTTTAAATTATCTCAAACCACTATGCATTACTACTACCAACTAGATTTGTATATTTAGGTTAGCCAATAATATTTCGGCTTCCTTCAAATTTCATCCAATCCCCTTCATCGTACTATCTTAGCCTTTCTGTCACCTACTTTTTTCCCCCCAAAAATATGCTATCCAATCTAAGCAGACATGACTTGACCTGACAGTATCTCTGATTCTCTATGTATTATCCCCAATATTTGATTATCTAATGGACTATTTAGGTAACTAACAATATATTCTTGGTCTGTAAGTCTTCAGGTACACAAATATATGATTTTTATGGGGCTAAGTGGCTTGGTTCAAAATTCTAAAATTTTTTCTATGTTAGTTGTTTATTTTTAAACTACCTCCTGTTCAATTCTTTTTCCATGTACTTTCAAGCTAAATACGAGAGTCTCTCGTAATACACGAGAATTACGTCATTCGCAACAAGAGCTAAGCGTGTTTTCCTGACCGTAGTGTCCACATTTCTAACGTTTACATCGTAATTTGAAAACCGCCTAAGGCAAAGCTAGCAAGTTGGTTTTATTTTTAGAAACATCGTGAGACGCGATTTGCGTTGTGTTATCTATCCGTGCCCCTCCCCTCTACAATGTATTTTAGGCAAATATTTCACTTGAACTTGGAAAAGTGGTACGTTTATCTCAAGGTTACCCAGAAGCATTTGGTACCTTTATTTTGGCGATAAGGCGTTATCAAATAATACGCTGAAGGTGTAGGCGACGAAAACAATGAAAATTTGTAGTACTATCCTATCTTTTACTTTATGCACTATACTGTTTTAATTTAATTTAGATATTGTATTTAGAAGTTCACCACATATCTCCCCACTTAGAACAGACTATCATATGTCAGTTCCTACTTCTAAATGCACATAGATAAATTTACTACCTATGCCTGGTGACTACTCTGATGTTCGTCGTACGGATGTCTACTTAAAAAATCTGCACCCACATTGGTTTTGCCTGGAATATATTCTATGGTAATCTGGTATGGCTGTAGGAGCAACGACCAACGTAATAATCTAGCATTTTCATGCCTTGCTTGTGACAGACACACGAGTGGTTTATGATCTGTTTGGATCTTAAATGATTTACCATAGAGATAAATCTGGAACTTTTTTATAGCCCAATGACAGCTAAACATTCTTTTTCACTTGTTGAATATTTTTTTTCTGCTGTGTTCAACTTACGGCTAGCATAAGCAACTGGGGTTAATTCCCCATCAAGTGAATTTGACCTTTGTAATAGAGCTGCACCCAAACCTATATTACTAGCATCCGTTCTCACAATGAATTCTTGACTCAAGTCAGGTAATTTCAAAATAGGTCTGCTTGTGAGCTTTTCCTTCAACTCTTGGTAGGCTAATTCACACTTCGCTGACCAAGTAATTCTATCAGGATTTCCTTTGCGTGTTAAATCAGTCAAAGGAGCACATATGGAGTTAAAGTTTTAAATATATTTTTGGTAGAAACCACATAATGAGACAAAAGATCGCACATCTTTTTTTGTCTGTGGTCTTGGTGCTCTTTTCAACTTCTCCAGATTCTTAGGGTCAGGGGTCATGTTTCCCTGATGTACTGTGTGTCCCAAGAATTCCAGCTCTTTACATCCAACACAGCATTTTGTCGGTCTAGTGGTCAAATTCGTCTCTCTAAGTCGATTAAACAACATATCCAGAGAGTTAATGTGTTCCTCAAATGTTTCAGTCGCTATGAGAATATCATCCATGAAGTTGGTGATGCATGGATTATTCAGGGGATCCAGTAATTTTCTCATCATCCTCGAAAACACACTCGGTGCATTTTTCAGTCCGAATGGCAACATGTTAAATTCATAATGTCCTTCCGAGGTGCTAAAGGCTAAATAAGGTCTAACCTCCGGCTTTACTGGAATCTGATAGTAGCCTTTGCTCAGATCCACTTTAGAGAAATATTTAGCTTTATTCAGCCTGGCAAACAGCTGATTTGTATCAGGTAATGGATCCACCTGACCTTCTGTGACAGCATTCAGTTTCCTGTAATCTATACACAGTCTGTGTTCTCCAGAGGGTTTTCTCAACAGAACCACACTGGAGCTGTAAGGAGATTCACTGTGCGAGATAATCCCTTCTCTCAACAGATAATCTATCTCCTCCTTCAAAGCTTTTTCCTTAGCGAACAGAATCGAATAGGCTCTCATACAGATTGGTGTTGGGTCTTTGAGTTTCATATCATATTTTAATAAATTTGTATGCCCTGGTCGGACCGTCAACACATCTGTATGATCATCCAGAACCTGTTGAACTCTCTCCCTCTGATTTTTCGTTAAGTGCGTACTGATTTTTACCTGTGCAGCGGTCTCACAGGGATGTAAAGGATATTCGTGAGAGGTGAGTGGTTCCTTTTTCATTTCCATTGCAACAGACAAGGTCAGTAGGTGTGTCTCCTCCTGGTTTTCTCTATCCAGATATTTTTTCAGGAGATTCACATGATAGATTTTCTCTTTCCCCTTCTTATCTATCTTATAATTTGTTCTAGACACCTTCTCTAGAACTGTATATGGACCTTGCCATCCAATTTGCAATTTATTATGGCTGCTGGGCAGTAGAAGAAGCACCTTCTCTCGCACAGCTAATTCTCGATCCTTCGCTTTCTTATTGTAATAGCCAGCATGCCTTTTCCTGGCTTGTCTCAAATTTTCATTGGCAAGTTTCCAGCCAGTTTTAAGATGAGTGGTCAGCTCGTTCACATATTGATATGATGAGGTAATATTTTCTTCTGCCTTTTCATCGGTCCATGTCCTTAACAATGCTTCCAATGGACCTTTTATTGGCCTTCCAAATAACAAGGTTGCCGGGGCCATACCGGTTGAACTATGGGGTACCTCCCGATAAGCAAACAGGGCGGCGGGAAGGTATTGGTCCCATGTATCTGGTTTTTCATGTGCCAACTTTCTCAGGATCGACATGAGTGTCCCGTTAAATCTTTCTACTTGGCCATTTCTTTGGGGATGGTACGGGCTACAATGAAAGTGTTTGGCTTGAAAGATCCTGAATACTTCTTCAGTTAGTTTCCCTTTGAACTGAGAGCCATTATCAGTCAAAATTTGGTTGGGAAAGCCTAACCTGGTGAAGATTGTGAGTAATGCCTCTGCCACATGTTTCGAATCGATTGATGACAGGGCTACCGCCTCTCCCCACATAGAACAAGTGTCCACCAGAGTCAGAATGTAACTGTTCTTCCTCTTGGTCCGTGTGAGAGGTCCCACAATGTCCACGGCAACTCTTTCAAAAGGTGTTCCCACTATGGGCATTTCCCCTAGAGTTGCAGGAGCAGTCCAATGCTTTGGAGCTACCCGTTGGCACTCTGGACAGGATTTTACATATCTCTTTATGTCTTCAGTTATTCCTGGCCAGAAATAATGACAAGCTATACGCTGTCCTGTTGCGCTGATCCCCATATGACCACTGAAGGGAATCGCATGCCCTAGTTCCAACACTTTAGTCCTATATGAAATTGGAATGACCAGCTGTCCGTGACCATTGGATCCAGTTCCAGCCTTCCTATAAATCAATTTGTTCTTCATATAGAAGTCTCCCTTGCCTGGAGGTGTATGACACTTGGGCAATTTCTTAAAACAAGGCTTGAGGGTCTTATCCTCCGCCTGCGCCTTCCTCATCTCATCTGGATGAGTATTTATTGGATTATCCTCCTCCTTTTTAGACTGTGATCTGGTCTGCACTGTTGCCATGATCACAGGTCTCTTGGGATTCCCCAAGAAGACATATCTACACCCCAATATCAGGGTAGATTGGTTCATTTATCACTGCTGCTTTTATGATTCCTTCCACATATCGCGTTTTCACATTTATCCTGGCAACAGGAAGTGTCATGGTCACTACGTCCTTGGTTGCAGCTTGAATCTCCACTGTTTCTGTGGTGTATTGGTCTGCCTGCACCAGGTGAGAACTCACAACTGAATCATAATCTAATCCAGTATCATACAAACACCTTATGGTGACTCCATTGCATGTTACATCTTCACACACTGGGGGGTGGTAAGGTTCCTGTTGTTCAGTAGAGTTGACCTTTACTCCCTTTCTACCCATTTTCATTGCAGCAAAATTAGGAGGTTTCCTTCTACAATTTTCGGTGTTATGATTGTTCATCTGACACTTTTTACACCACCTCTTTCCTTGGTTAAAAGGTTTTCTTTCATCATATTTCCTTTCATTGAATTGTGGGGTTTTATTTTTATAGTCATTGTGTGGCCTATCAAACTGTTGCTTACCTTTGTTCTGTTTTCTATGGTCAAATCTATTAAAGTTTTGTGGTGCCTTAAAATTGTCTACCTGTTTCTTTTTATTACCAACTACCTCTGCTTGGGCTGCCTGATACCTCTCAGCGACATTGAGTAACTCACCCAGCCTCTCTGCACCTTGTTCCATGAGAAACTTTCTCAGGTCTGGAGCCATGGACTCTCTTAGTTGCTCAATCAGGATCATTTCCTTAAGATCTTGGGTTTTCCCCAGAGCAGTCCATTTCTCCAAGTAAGTCTCTAACCGTGCAGAGAACTGGTGATAGGTCTCACCCGACAGTAGTTTGGCATTCCTAAATTTTTTCTATAAAATTCTCCGTTCTTTTCATATCTTAACAAAAGCGCCTGCTTTAACATGTCATAATTGTCTTGGTCATCTCTGCTCATCTTGGCAAAAACTTCATAAGCCGTTCCCCTAAGACCCTGGGATAACTTGAGGCTCCACCTCTCTCTCTCTAACCCATATGTAGTAGCCAAAAGTTCAAATCTACTTAAATACCCTTCTATGTTATCATCTTTCTCAACAAAATGGTCTACATGAAAACCCATAGCTGAGGTTGAGGCTCCCTGACTAGCAGTGGCCTCTGAGGCAAAGGGGCTGGCACCATTTTCAGGAGCATGGCCTTGAAATTCTAACTCCCTTAGTCGTATCTCATGCTCCCTCTGTAATCATTTCTCCTCCTTTGCTGCTTCCCTTTCGGCAGTCAATCTTCTTTCCTCTGCTTCTCTTTCAGCCTTTTTCTCTTCATACTGGAGCCTTTTAATCTCTGCCTCCCTATCTGCCTCCAATGCTCTAGCCTCCTTGTCAGCCTCAATCTGCAGCCTCTTAATTTCTTTTTCAGCCTCTAACTTTCTTTCTGCTTCTTTCTCTAATCTTTTATCTTCGCGGGCAAGAAATTTGTCCACCTCTGAAGTTACATACTGGACCATCTCTGGTCCATCCATGCCCATCTCTTTAGCAGTCTGCACAGCAGCAGATCTGAACTTGGCTAAATCAGCCATTCTAACTCAAGCAGGTCTAATAAGGTTCTAAGACAATCTTAAACTTAACTAAAATAAATACTAACTATAATTAACTAATTACTACTGGCTGTGACAACTTATCACTGTAAATCTCCTCTTAATTATTTTTATCTTCTTAGGGGGTGTTTCTAACCTCTACTAACACTAGTAATACAATCTTGAATTTATATACTACTTCTAATTTTTATTCCTGGAGTTAGTTAATATATGCTGTATGAGATTCCTATTTCAAACATTCATCTATATATGCCAAATTCAAATCTCGGACTTAGAGACCCCAATATATGTGGTGGGTTTTGATGTTAAGAAGAATGGTGTGCGTATAGTTGTACTTGAGTGAGATCAACTGTGAAGGTCTCTGAGGTAAACAATGGACAGCTGTGTTACAGAGTACCTTTCTTGTTACCACCCTACGACCTCACTCTAAGTTATATTCTTTATTGACTAGCGGGACTGAAAGCTACATAAAGTGTCTAGGGAATTGTAAGAGTGTTGTTAAAGAATCTCAATACAAAAACATATACAAACATATACTAATTACTATGATAAACTCAACTAACTCCAGCTGTTAAATTTTATATTTAAAATATCTTTTGTTAAACTTTATTGGTCCTGAGCCTAAAGTTGTTTTGGTCAGGACTACAGTTCAATGAGAATCAATTTAGATGGATAGATATATTTACAAATATATATAAAGATATTTACATACAACAGACAATATGTCCATAGTACATTGTTACAAATTTTCAAGTTGATATTAATTACTCTATTTAACTACTGGTACAGGGAGGCAGGGTGGGGATTTACATCATCCCACCGTTCTTTTGTTTCACTAGAATTGTTTATGTTAGTCTTTTGGAGGAACGTTTTTGTCTATACAGGAGATTTTTCTTTAATCGTGATACGTTGTCCCAGGCCAGATATTTCACTTATCTGGTTCCTGGAATCACAGCGGTTGTAGTTGGTTTGGCCAAACACTTCAGTCTCCTCTGGACTTGAACTTCTTTAATACAAGCAGGTGCCAGAGACTCTTTGAAATCGTGCAGACTTCTTCAATGAGCGAGTACTGGCACCAGACAAGTGCCAGCAGGAACCCCTGTCAATGCAAGTTATGGTTCTGTCTTAATATCAAGCTAATTCCTCCTAATGTACATGTAATCATACGTTCATTACAAAAGAACATGGTCAGCTCTCTTTGACAACCCTGCTTCTCCCCCTTAGTTTGATGGAACAAATGGTACCAGTTTTCTTTTTCTCTTCCCTAATGGATGCTACGCCTCTGTCATTCCTGCAGTAATCTTGTCCATGCAATAAGATAGGTGTAATGTTCCTATATGACCATCATATATATAGTCCTGTAGTTTTAAACTTCTTAGATAGTCCCTTATATGATGGATCAACATCTAGGCCATGCCTAAGTCTGCCATGGAACTATTTAATTACAATCTTTTACATGGCCTTTTCTTTTTTCACACAACCATTTTTAATTAAAAAGTCAATAAAATCAATCTTACCACATATCAAGGAAATATAAACAAGTAACGATGAATTAGGCAATCGAATATGGCACACTTTTATCACTGCCTCTGTTCAGACTGCTTTCAGATGGTAGTATTATTAATAAAAAAGCACAAGTCTGCTCATCGCTTCTTGCTCCTCTGAATATTTTGGAAAAATGGCAGCGAGCAGCCTACTTTTCCTATCATGTAAAAAGCTTTGGCCAATGAGACCAAGCATCTCTATTTTTGAATAAAACTTTATTTTTTTTTTTAAATTATCTCAAACCACTATGCATTACTACTACCAACTAGATTTGTATATTTAGGTTAGCCAATAATATTTCGGCTTCCTTCAAATTTCATCCAATCCCCTTCATCGTACTATCTTAGCCTTTCTGTCACCTACTTTTTTCCCCCCAAAAATATGCTATCCAATCTAAGCAGACATGACTTGACCTGACAGTATCTCTGATTCTCTATGTATTATCCCCAATATTTGATTATCTAATGGACTATTTAGGTAACTAACAATATATTCTTGGTCAGTAAGTCTTCAGGTACACAAATATATGATTTTTATGGGGCTAAGTGGCTTGGTTCAAAATTCTAGAATTTTTTCTATGTTAGTTGTTTATTTTTAAACTACCTCCTGTTCAATTCTTTTTCCATGTACTTTCAAGCTAAATACGAGAGTCTCTCGTAATACACGAGAATTACGTCATTCGCAACAAGAGCTAAGCGTGTTTTCCTGACCGTAGTGTCCACATTTCTAACGTTTACATCGTAATTTGAAAACCGCCTAAGGCAAAGCTAGCAAGTTGGTTTTATTTTTAGAAACAATGTGAGACGCGATTTGCGTTGTGTTATCTATCCGTGCCCCTCCCCTCTACAATGTATTTTAGGCAAATATTTCACTTGAACTTGGAAAAGTGGTACGTTTATCTCAAGGTTACCCAGAAGCATTTGGTACCTTTATTTCGGCGATAAGGCGTTATCAAATAATACGCTGAAGGCGTAGGCGACGAAAACAATGAAAATTTGTAGTACTATCCTATCTTTTACTTTATGCACTATACTGTTTTAATTTAATTTAGATATTGTATTTAGAAGTTCACCACAGCTAGGCTGACTTGGTTACTTTGTATGTCTATGTATATATTTAAAAAATATATATATATATATAAGCAAGACACAGAATGCCTTATGATGAAATATTGTGCTGTCAGTAATCTTCAGGACTGTTTAACCTAAATTGTGTTATTAGAAATGGTGAAGTCATTCGTAAAAATGCCAGGATTATTGGTAGAAATTTACAGACATACTAGCCTTGAACTAGGTCATGTGCTTATAGAATGGGGGTGCCTATGGGTCTGACTGCTTTTAATGTATATACACATTAGCTCCAAGGGATGTTCATATGTGTGTGTGGATACCCAGTCTTTTGCACATTCTTATACTGTACATTATTATTACATATTCATTAAATTATCTTGCTTTTCTTATATTGTGAAATTAGGTTCTTATGCATGCTTTTCTGTCCGGTATAGTTCTCCGGGGTCTCTTAGAAGACAAAGAATAGATTACTGCTCCCTCAAGTATGTTGCAAGAGGTGACTAAAATGAGATTGTGCATGAGAATAGCAACCTTGTGTAAAAAAAATGGCTACAAAAACCATTGCTGCATGAGCATTGATGCAGCCTTCCTGCAAGGGGACAAGCTGAAGTGATGACTCCAAGCTCTATAAAGAGTAACAAGGGAAATGATGACAGGCTAGTCTAAATTAAGACCAAGGGTTTTGTAACTTATATATCATCACCAAACACATTTAGCTGAAAGTCTGCATTCCATGAGATTTCTTCCACGCTCTAGTTTTGTGTGAGTTTTCTGTATTTTTATGTTTTTGATTCATTCAGGTTTTTGGCATCTTAATCCAGTTCCATTTCTAACCACCTCTGAATGCATTCCTTTTTCTAGTTCCCCCAGATTGGATGCTGTGTTACCCACCCACGTTCTTTCTGGATCTGCTTAAAATGTTTCCTTTGAATTATCTGATATATTTTTATTTTATTTAGTAAATGTCATTCATCTAGTAGTACAGTCCAAAGCACATCATATTCTAAACGCTGGAGCAGACAGCTGTTCTCTGCATTTGGTTTCAGTGCATTGATTTAAAATAACATAACAGTATTTTGATCATTGCAATAATTAATAACTTGAAAGATAAAATAATATCAGTTGAAATGTTCGTTAGAAAATTGATGTCACCATTTTGTGACAACAGCATTCATTTTTTTACAATCAGGGATCAAGCATGATGGAACGATGTGTGACACTTGCCGTCAACAGCCAATATTTGGGATTCGTTGGAAATGTGCAGAGTGTCCAAATTATGACCTGTGCTCTGTCTGTTATCATGGGGATAAACACAATTTACGACATCGGTTTTACAGGATAACCAGTCCAGGAAATGAAAGGTATATTAATTAATTAATTCATTCATTTATTCATTCATTACCCTTTCGGCTCGTCAAGAAGCAAATGCCTTGAACAGATGCACGCCAAGTCCTCCTGCCACATGCCATCAGCTCAGGATCTTTCTGTTTCTTCTTCCTTTTCATTTCTGTCTCCAGTTCTCTTCTCCATATGTTGTTGTTGTCTTTTTTTATTTTTACCTCTACCTCTCTTACCCTGTGGTTTCCAGAACAAGGACTGACTTGTAATGTTGTTATCAACAGGTTTTCTCATGTAATCTATTCATTACATTCTTCTTCTTATCTCTTGTCCTCTGGTTTGGTTCTTGTCATCCACATTTGTGATCTTGTGCCTTTTCATTCCTTCTATCCTTGACAAGTACCCATTTATGAAAGTCTGACACTTATTGGTAACTTCTGTCAAGGTCATAAGAATAAGCAAGAGGATGAGGACAAGGTGTAACCTTTCACTTGCTCTGACTGTTCTTCTCAATTCTTGTTCCACTGGCCCTTGTCTGGCTTTCTTCATGAGTTCTACAGATATAAGGGGGTCAGGCTATGAAGTATGGATCTGCCTTGAATTCTAAAGGTACTGTGTTCAATTCCCAGAAGAGTGAATATAATTTATGGAAATGTTTTTTCAGAACCAGTGGTCCTAATGATGTCATACTCCCTCCATATCTCATGGGTAATGAGATCGAATGCCTAGCCTTCTCGGATAAGGTGAAAAAAATAAGAGGTCCTGGGTGCAAGTTGAGGATGCAGTTGGAAATCGTAAAGAGTAGGCCGAAAGGTCACTGTCCTGGCAAAATTAGAAACCTTCGCACCACAGAATTATTTATAGAATGTGTGATTCCTATATACACACACTGGGATTCTTGCCGGGGCTACAGAGTTCATGCACTGTGCTGAGATCCTCCTTATGTGATCTAAGGGAGGAGATCGGAGCACTGATGGAGTTGTCCGTGTGCAGTGAAGATAGTTCTTAAAAACCAAACCAAACCAATCTACAGATATAAAGTATATAGTCAAGATATAAAGTATATAGTCAAGATATAAAGTATATAGTCACCTGAACAACATATACATTAAATGGTAATCTTGAAAGAGTTGGGTCTTTACTGTGCTTGTTTAGGTACAAGTGAAGAGATTGGTTGTAACAAAACTATATAATTCCTGGATGTATGCTAGAGACAGACAATATCATGTATTAGTTGATTATCTTTGAAGGTAATATTTCAAAACTAGACTTCTTCAGACAAAATAGGGACCTGAACTGTTTTGTTTACTGATGTTCGGGCTGTGGGCTTCTTCATTCAGTGGATAACCATCAGCTGTTCTTTAAAAAAAACTATCAATCTTTGTGTACGCCGAAATTCATTAGTATAATATGTGGTATGATCTGCTGTTGACAGGATGCATAGGCTGTTGAATGTGAGTTTTTTTGCATATTGTGTAAGTGTGTCTGTGCATGAATGTATGCTTTTTTTAAACATGCTGAGTACATTTTAATTTTAGTTTTTGAGTATAGTTTTATTGTCTTTTATTCATGTATTTCACAATTATTGAATTAAGTTTTGTAGAGGAAACTCTACACTCACACATGCACGCATGCTTGCGAGCACACACACAGCATAATCAGACACACACATACATTAACAGAGCTGTCAGAGAAAAGTTTATGAAGATTATTGTTCTACTTTTTGAATGTAGGGTTCTGTTGGAGCCACGTCCTAAGAGCAAAAAAATTACTGCCCGTGGAATTTTTCCTGGGGCGAGAGTGGTTAGGGGTGTTGACTGGCAGTGGGAGGATCAGGATGGTGGAAATGGTCGTAGAGGAAAAGTCACTGAAATACAGGTAAGCTTTTGTTGTTCCTTTCTTTCTACTTGTTCTATTTTTTAAAAACAGTTTCGGTTTCAGAGATAGCTCGAACACCTTGCCAAAATTCATCGCAGTAAGAGTTGAATAAAATGAGATAATACATGATAATACATACCTCATATTAGTCACCTCTTACAACATGCAGGACGAAGCGGTAGCCTATTTCTTCCTTTGTTTCCTCGGAGAACTACATGGGGCCAGTGTCATATTAGTCACTTGTTACATGCCTGATGGAGCAATAGTCATATTAGTCACTTGTTACGTGCCTGACGGAGCAGTAGTCATATTCTATTTTTGTCTCATTGAAGATCCCTAGGAACAACACAGGGCTAAACTGCCTGTAGCGGAGAAAAATTAAGACTGTGTTCCTAGCTAAACAGCCTGTGGTGGAGAAAAATTGAGACAGTGTTCCTAAACAGCCTGTAGTGGAGAAAAATTGAGACAGTGTTCCTAAACAGCCAGTAGTGGAGAAAAATTGAGACAGTGTTCCTAAACAGCCTGTGGTGGAGAAAAATTGAGACAGTGTTCCCAGGTCTAAACAATTTGTAACAGAGAAATATTGAGACAGTGTTCCCAGGTCCAAACAATCTATAGCAGAGAAAAATTGTGACAGATATTTGCTTATAAGAATAATGAAGGAGAAAAGTAATGAAATGATAACTGACGGGCTTCATAGCATATAAACACAATTTATCATTTATGCATTTCTATGTGCAGTTAAAAAAATTGTATTTTAGTTTGACAGCCGATAGGATAGTCTGGCGCTCTCTCTTCCAAACCTCTGCACCTCACAGTAGAAGGGGAACGACTAAGTAAGTAAGTATTTTAGTTTGCCGTTACAACCACCAAAATATTTTCTTCTGGTAATTTGGCTTCAAAGTTATTAGATCAGTTCAATGGATGGGTTTGAAAAAAAATCGAAAAAAGGTGATTCGTCTTACGAGGACAAAAGACAAAGAAAATAGTCTACGTTACGGCCACAAGGCCTTCGTCAGGAAAGGAAAGAAAGTGAAGGCTAGATAGGACACATAAAAACTAAATAAAATAAAAACTGGGTACTTCCCTGAAGGCAAGAACCGAAATTCTATCAAAATCGCTGTCTGTTAATAAGCGCGTGGCTGAACAGAAAGCCACTTCCGCCGCCGGATGTACACAATGCATACTAAGAAACTAAAAAACGAAACCGGAAAATAAACTACCCAACGTGATAAAAGTGGGGACTGGAAATAGAAGGGGACAGAATGAGTGGGAGATGAATAAATATGAAATAAAAATAGAAGAATAGGATAAGAGTGGAAAGAGTCCAAATAGAGCAAGAGAGGAGAGGGTGACCTCAGACAAAGGTGTGAAAAGTGTTGAGACCGGCTGGTTTTAGACACCCCATGCGGTGGATAAGACGGTTCTCAAGCTGTTCTCGGCTGGCAGTGTCAGAGGAGCAGGATCGGATCGCTGTGACCTGGATGTCGATGGGACCATGGTGGTCAGGACCATTGAAGTGTATAGCAACTGGTGTTGACTTTTGCTGAGCGATGTCATTTAAGTGCTGGCTGAATCTGTCCCCAAGTCGTTTGCCTGTTTGGCCAATATAGGTTTTGCAGCAACGTTTACATATGATCGTATAAATGACATTGCGCGATTCACACGTGAAGCTACTAGTGATGGTGTACGTAGCCTTAGGAAAGGACACCTTCTGGGTTGAGATGACATACTTGCACGTGTTGCATCGTGTCCGACCACAGGGTAGTGTGCCAAAGTGAGTGGCATTCTCCTTTGGGAGACGGCTGTGAACAAGAAGATCCTTCAAGTTCTTGTCACGTCTATATGCCACCAAAGGTGCTTCACTGAATACTTTTTGGGTCAGAGGCTCTGCTTGGAGGATAGGGAGGTGGCGGAAAAGGATCTGTTTGACAGTAGTACTGTGAGGGTGATGGGTCAAGATTAATTTGACTCTATCGTCTTTTCTTGCTGGACGTCTGCTCTCTGTATACCTCTATTCCCCACTCTGATGGTCTCCGAGCTCTTCAGTTTTTTCTGGACCAATGCACTTGCCCTTCTATATCCACTGTCACTCTTCTCCGTCTTGCTGAACTGGTCCTTCAACTGAATTCCTTTGAATTCAATGGTCAGTTTTTTGACCAAATTAGTGGTGTTGCCATGGGAACGAAGATGGGTCCCAGCTATGCCTGTCTATTCATGGGCCACTTGGAGCATCAGATATGGCAACAATACTCCGGTCCTTTCCCTGGGTTTTACCGCAGATATATCGATGATGGCATAGGTCTCACAGATATGTCTGAGACTGATTTACACCGCTTCATCGACTTTGTGAACCTCTTTCACCCCACCATCAAGTTCACCTCCCTCGTCTCCACAGTATCTGTCAACTTCCTTGACATTACTATTTCTATCACGCCCTCCGGCCTTAATACCTCAGTATACTACAAGCCGACAGATGCCCACAGCTACCTCCTGTATACCTCTTCTCATCCTCGGGCCTGTCGTGACTCCCTTCCTTTTTCACAACTTCTCCGCCTCCGCCGTTTATGCCAAGACGACGATGACTTCCACTTACGAGCAAATGAGATGTTGGATTTCTTCCGTAACAGACTTTATCCAGAACATGTTCTCACCTCTGCTCTCCAACGTGTGCTCCCCATCTCTCGTCTGGAGGCCCTCAAACCTCACCATAAATCCACTTCGGATAGAGTCAAATTAATCTTGACCCATCACCCTCACAGTACTACTGTCAAACAGATCCTTTTCCGCCACCTCCCTATCCTCCAAGCAGAGCCTCTGACCCAAAAAGTATTCAGTGAAGCACCTTTGGTGGCATATAGACGTGACAAGAACTTGAAGGATCTTCTTGTTCACAGCCGTCTCCCAAAGGAGAATGCCACTCACTTTGGCACACTACCCTGTGGTCGGACACGATGCAACACGTGCAAGTATGTCATCTCAACCCAGAAGGTGTCCTTTCCTAAGGCTACGTACACCATCACTAGTAGCTTCACGTGTGAATCGCGCAATGTCATTTATACGATCATATGTAAACGCTGCTGCAAAACCTATATTGGCCAAACAGGCAAACGACTTGGGGACAGATTCAGCCAGCACTTAAATGACATCGCTCAGCAAAAGTCAACACCAGTTGCTATACACTTCAATGGTCCTGACCACCATGGTCCCATCGACATCCAGGTCACAGCGATCCGATCCTGCTCCTCTGACACTGCCAGCCGAGAACAGCTTGAGAACCGTCTTATCCACCGCATGGGGTGTCTAAAACCAGCCGGTCTCAACACTTTTCACACCTTTGTCTGAGGTCACCCTCTCCTCTCTTGCTCTATTTTACTCTTTCCACTCTTATCCTATTCTTCTATTTGTATGCCATATACATTTTTTTATTTCATATTTATTTATCTCCCACTCATTCTGTCCCCTTCTATTTCCAGTCCCCACTTTTATCACGTTGGGTAGTTTATTTTCCGGTTTCGTTTTTTAGTTTCTTAGTATGCATTGTGTACATCCGGCGGCGGAAGTCGCTTTCTGTTCAGCCACGCGCTTATTAACAGACAGCGATTTTGATAGAATTTCGGTTCTTGCCTTCAGGGAAGTACCCAGTTTTTATTTTATTTAGTTTTTTTTATGTGTCCTATCTAGCCTTCACTTTCTTTCCTTTCCTGACGAAGGCCTTGTGGCCGTAACGTAGACTATTTTCTTTGTCTTTTGTCCTCGTAAGACGAATCACCTTTTTTCGATTTTTTTTTTCAAACCCATCCATTGTATTCCACGTCTTACCGCAGTTCCCCTCCACTTCCTCGATTATATATATATTTTTTTTTGACTGCACCGTGTCTCTGTTATCTCGTATCTCTATCTACCTATCCTGCTTATCTCCCTGATCCTATCCTATCGCCTTTTCTCAGTATTTTATTCATCCTATTCACCTATTTATTTTCGTATTTCCCTATTCTTCCTTCATACCTTATATTACCGCAATCTACCCTATTTATTTATTGTTTCAGCGTTTTATATTTTATTTATTTCATATTTTACGTTTTTTATTTTCTGGACGTTTTACTTTTCCCCACTATGCCCTCTCTGAAATATTTTATCAACTCTCTCCGTGTGTCGGTTACCACCAGCTTTAGCTCCCTACCTCCTGATATATCCCGTGTCGCTATTGACTTTGCGTTCGTTACTTTCAAGAAAACTAGATTCACCTCTCATCTCCACTTTATTCACACCTGCCTCCACCACAAAATTCTTCCTAATGGATTTTCTTCCAATTTTCATCCATCTGCTGGTACACTCAATCCTAGGGAACAACGTCTCCTACAACGAATTGAGACCAGATGTGGCTTTCAACGTATGCGCGTAGTGGCCGCTAGTCACTCCCGCCTTTTATCAGACCTCAGTGCCCAACAGACCCAGCTTCTGCTTCGCTTACGTTGTCTCACCTCCAACAACTTCCCTTTCTATTCTATGATACGCACCACTATCCACACACTGAACCGGCAGCTGCATGAGTTCCTTTCCACGTCTAAACACCATAAACTATCCCGTCTCATCCCTACCCCCATAGCTACCCCTCCATCCTCCACTCCATCATGCACTCAGGTAGTCTGCATCCCCCCAGATCTACCCCTCTCTGAGGGAGAGAGCGCTCTGTTCTTAGTAAGGGCCTAAAATTTGTTCCTCTTCGTCCGACCCTAGACCAATACAATCTCCTCCAGGATGTTCATCAGTTTCACCGTCGCATGAGGCTGAAGCTCCATTTTAGAGATAAAGACAGCACTCCGCAGTCTCAGGCTGAATCCGACATCTTCGCACGCTTTTCTGACTCTACTAAACCTCCCTTTACACCTAAACCTGGAGCCTCTCATGCCCTGGACCTGTATATCAAGAACACCATCCATGACATTCAGCAGCTCCGCCCTCGTAGATTGCATTATTCCAATCTCACTTCGGCGGAGTCTGGTGCTCTCTCCCTTCTTCGCCGTAGAGACGACATTGTCATCAAACCGGCTGACAAGGGAGGAGCCATTGTCGTCTGGCAGAAGGACTTGTACCTAAGTGAAGGTAAAAACCAGTTGACCAATGGCTCTTTTTACAGGTCCAGGACCAGCGATGCGACTGTCTCTAACAATCGCATTGTACACAACACGATTAAGCAGCTTATCACTAGTAATGATCTTCCTCCCGAAGCATCTCATCTTAGGATTCATGACAGCTCTTTGGGCAAGCCTGTATTCTACATGCTCCCCAAAATTCACAAGATCGAAAACCCTGGAAGACCTATTGTCTCAGCCTGTTCTTGTCCTACTGAACACATTTCTGACTTCCTCGATAGCATTTTCCAGCCTATCGTTGAGAATCTTCCCTCCTTCATCAAAGACACCAATCATGCTCTTACAACTTTCTCCTCTATCCGACTCCCAGCAGACCGCTCCTACCGTCTTTTCTTGCTGGACGTCTGCTCTCTGTATACCTCTATTCCCCACTCTGATGGTCTCCGAGCTCTTCAGTTTTTTCTGGACCAATGCACTTGCCCTTCTATATCCACTGTCACTCTTCTCCGTCTTGCTGAACTGGTCCTTCAACTGAATTCCTTTGAATTCAATGGTCAGTTTTTTGACCAAATTAGTGGTGTTGCCATGGGAACGAAGATGGGTCCCAGCTATGCCTGTCTATTCATGGGCCACTTGGAGCATCAGATATGGCAACAATACTCCGGTCCTTTCCCTGGGTTTTACCGCAGATATATCGATGATGGCATAGGTCTCACAGATATGTCTGAGACTGATTTACACCGCTTCATCGACTTTGTGAACCACTTTCACCCCACCATCAAGTTCACCTCCCTCGTCTCCACAGTATCTGTCAACTTCCTTGACATTACTATTTCTATCACGCCCTCCGGCCTTAATACCTCAGTATACTACAAGCCGACAGATGCCCACAGCTACCTCCTGTATACCTCTTCTCATCCTCGGGCCTGTCGTGACTCCCTTCCTTTTTCACAACTTCTCCGCCTCCGCCGTTTATGCCAAGACGACGATGACTTCCACTTACGAGCAAATGAGATGTTGGATTTCTTCCGTAACAGACTTTATCCAGAACATGTTCTCACCTCTGCTCTCCAACGTGTGCTCCCCATCTCTCATCTGGAGGCCCTCAAACCTCACCATAAATCCACTTCGGATAGAGTCAAATTAATCTTGACCCATCACCCTCACAGTACTACTGTCAAACAGATCCTTTTCCGCCACCTCCCTATCCTCCAAGCAGAGCCTCTGACCCAAAAAGTATTCAGTGAAGCACCTTTGGTGGCATATAGACGTGACAAGAACTTGAAGGATCTTCTTGTTCACAGCCGTCTCCCAAAGGAGAATGCCACTCACTTTGGCACACTACCCTGTGGTCGGACACGATGCAACACGTGCAAGTATGTCATCTCAACCCAGAAGGTGTCCTTTCCTAAGGCTACGTACACCATCACTAGTAGCTTCACGTGTGAATCGCGCAATGTCATTTATACGATCATACGTAAACGTTGCTGCAAAACCTATATTGGCCAAACAGGCAAACGACTTGGGGACAGATTCAGCCAGCACTTAAATGACATCGCTCAGCAAAAGTCAACACCAGTTGCTATACACTTCAATGGTCCTGACCACCATGGTCCCATCGACATCCAGGTCACAGCGATCCGATCCTGCTCCTCTGACACTGCCAGCCGAGAACAGCTTGAGAACCGTCTTATCCACCGCATGGGGTGTCTAAAACCAGCCGGTCTCAACACTTTTCACACCTTTGTCTGAGGTCACCCTCTCCTCTCTTACTCTATTTTACTCTTTCCACTCTTATCCTATTCTTCTACTTTTATTTCATATTTATTCATCTCCCACTCATTCTGTCCCCTTCTATTTCCAGTCCCCACTTTTATCACGTTGGGTAGTTTATTTTCCGGTTTCGTTTTTTAGTTTCTTAGTATGCATTGTGTACATCCGGCGGCGGAAGTGGCTTTCTGTTCAGCCACGCGCTTATTAACAGACAGCGATTTTGATAGAATTTCGGTTCTTGCCTTCAGGGAAGTACCCAGTTTTTATTTTATTTAGTTTTTATGTGTCCTATCTAGCCTTCACTTTCTTTCCTTTCCTGACGAAGGCCTTGTGGCCGTAACGTAGACTATTTTCTTTGTCTTTTGTCCTCGTAAGACGAATCACCTTTTTTCGATTTTTTTTTCAAACCCATCCATTGTATTCCACGTCTTACCGCAGTTCCCCTCCACTTCCTAGATCAGTTCAATGTGGTTTATCTAGTTTTACACTGTCGCCACAAAATAATAGAAAAAGTATTTTCTACTAATTTCGAAAGTGTAATTTGTAATGTTGTCACCTATTTAATTTTTTTGTCTTTTGCATTTATTGAGCACTGGTCTATTTTTTCTTCCCCAATGTGTAGTGTTTATTGCGCTTTGATTATTGGAAACGATATTAGAACTATTTTATAAAAATAAATCTTTGTTTATTTCTTAACCTCTGATCAATAAAATGTTTTAATTTTTTACTCTGACATTCTTTTATATTTTATCTCTTTTTCTTCCCTGGCCAGGACTGGAGTGCTGCAAGTCCTCGCAGTGCTGCTCATGTGCTTTGGGATAATGGAGCCAAAAATTTGTATCGCGTTGGATTTGAAGGAATGGTGAGTTACTGTTATCGATGCTATTTAGGTGATAATTTTATGTTAATTTTTTATATTTTTTATTTAACTTGATGCAACATTGAGAATCATCTGAATTTTAAAAAATGATTCCTTTTTTGAAGAGGAGAATATATTGCATATTTCATTAATACCTCTTTGACTGCTAGGGGCATATAAATCTGTGCCCCTGTTTATTGGTTCTTCAGACGCTATCAAGGTATACTTATGTCCCTTTGTCATCATCATTGACCTTTGTGCTCCTTACATAGCTTGGAGCCACCACTGCAGCTTGCCTACTTGCAGGAAGCCTGCACCAAGCAGTCACATGTTTTCACAGTGGTGGTTTCTGTGGCAGTTAGTTTGACATGATGAGGTTGCCAACCTCATGCACAACCTCATATCAGCAGCCTTGTATGACATGCATGAGGGTACAGTAGTCCTGTTCTCTTCAAAGACCCTCAGAAAAGTAGATGGAGATTGCGTCCCTTAGTATGTAGTGTTTTAACGGTAAACCAGTGCCTTACGTGACCTTTTCCTAGTACACGGAAGCACTCGACCTCTTCAGTTAATGACAGCAATAAAAGTTATACTGCTTCATAACACATACTCAAACAAATGTCTTTGAGTGTTTGCAGAAGACATTATTAACTATAGATAGTCACTGAGACTTGACATCCCCACAGCCGCAAGAAAATGTTGAAAAGTATGTTGGGTAAGCTGCCGCAATGTATTGCGTTAGGTAGTTGAAGCCAGGAAGCTGTGTTGTAGAATGATGCAACTTCAGAGCTATGTAAAATATTGTTGCGCCACAGTGTCTTTTAAATTTATATTCTTATTATGTTCATCGGTGGTAACCGTCTGGTTACTCTGGCCAAGACACTTCTAGGGTTTTACAACAAGACCATTGCACACAATCCACATCAAACTGCCATAGTAAAGTAGTTGAAAGGCGAAGTGGCACGATTACAAATGTTTAATATCAATTGAGACGCTGTTCCATTTTTCATATACACATCCAGCCAATATATCATGGCATTCTTTATGCAGTCATAAAAAGGTCTCTGTACTGTCGTAGCTTGAAACACTGTCGTTAGATCGACTTCAAAGTTTATTTAATCCAAACTCACTTTTTCAACAGAATCCATTCTCCCTTGTAAAATAGACTTAATGACATCTCACATAAGTATATTGATGCACTAGTGCTGGAACATCATAGGGATTTGACACAATATTAATATATTTCATGAGCTCAGAGACATGCGTCCACTCGCCATAACTACACACATCAAAGTCTGTAGCAGCTGATCTCTCAAGTATGCCAATGGCAACTTTGACGTCTGCCGATCTGCACCTCGAGGCAATGACGTCACTTCCTGTGTTACCAAGGACTACATATAATAAACAAACGAGAAGCCTTGTCGAACTATCTAATGATATCGACACACATGTTATGAATTTTACTCATAACAGATATATTATGTAAATTTTTTTTGTTCTTCCGTAATCTACTTTAATTTCCATGGCACGTGGCTCAGGTGATCATGTCTCTTCACAGCTTCTTTTCACCAGTGTTATCAGTTCTGTTGTTGACTTCTTTTCATGCCGTGATGTCAAACTGTCCATATCTTCTTTATGTGTCATCCTCTCTTTCCTTGAAACTTTCCTGTTGTTTCTATATATTCCAGCTTTTCTTTTCTCATAACATGCCGAAGAAATTTGGTTGCTTCCTTCTAACTTGAGTAGTAAGCTTCATTTGCCCATTTTTCTTGTACATGCGGTTTTAAAGGATATGAACTAAGCATAGATAAGATAACTAGATAAAACTGCTTGCATGGTCATGTACTGTCTTGTATACCCATGTCCTGACTTGTATATCCATGTCCTCTAAACAAATTTGTATTTGCAAGAAATTTTATCATGTCTGCTGTGGTGAAGCTGATTTCGATACATCCGGCATATAATTTCAGATAGCAGCGAGAAAAAGTGCTCCTAAATACTTTCATGTATTGACCCCGTCTAGTGGCATACTGGAGAGAGATAGTTTGTTTCGAAAGAGAAAATCATTGACAGCCAAAGAGAGAGTTTGTTTCAGCAGAGAACATCATTGACAATCAGAGAGATAGTTTGTTTCAGAAGAGAACATCATTGACAACCAGAGAGAGATAGTTTGTTTCAGAAGAGAACATCATTGACAACCAGAGAGAGATAGTTTGTTTCAGAAGAGAACATCATTGACAACCAGAGAGAGATAGTTTGTTTCAGCAGAGAACATCATTGACAACCAGAGAGATAGTTTGTTTCAGAAGAGAACATCATTGACAATCAGAGAGATAGTTTGTTTCAGAAGAGAACATCATTGACAACCAGAGAGAGATAGTTTGTTTCAGAAGAGAACATCATTGACAACCAGAGAGAGATAGTTTGTTTCAGCAGAGAACATCATTGACAATCAGAGAGATAGTTTGTTTCAGAAGAGAACATCATTGACAATCAGAGAGAAAGTTTGTTTCAGAAGAGAACATCATTGACAACCAGAGAGAGATAGTTTGTTTCAGAAGAGAACATCATTGACAACCAGAGAGATAGTTTGTTTTAGCAGAGAACATCATTGACAACCAGAGAGATAGTTTGTTTCAGAAGAGAACATCATTGACAACCAGAGAGATAGTTTGTTTCAAAAGAGAACATCATTGACAACCAGAGAGAGATAGTTTGTTTCACAAGAGAACATCATTGACAACCAGAGAGATAGTTTGTTTCAAAAGAGAACATCATTGACAACCAGAGAGATAGTTTGTTTCAAAAGAGAACATCATTGACAACCAGAGAGAGATAGTTTGTTTCAGAAGAGAACATCATTGACAACCAGAGAGAGATAGTTTGTTTCACAAGAGAACATCATTGACAACCAGAGAGATAGTTTGTTTCAGAAGAGAACATCATTGACAACCAGAGAGATAGTTTGTTTCAAAAGAGAACATCATTGACAACCAGAGAGATAGTTTTGTTTCAGAAGAGAACATCATTGACAACCAGAGAGAGATAGTTTGTTTCACAAGAGAACATCATTGACAACCAGAGAGATAGTTTGTTTCAGAAGAGAACATCATTGACAACCAGAGAGAGATAGTTTGTTTCAGAAGAGAACATCATTGACAACCAGAGAGAGATAGTTTGTTTCACAAGAGAACATCATTGACAACCAGAGAGATAGTTTGTTTCAGAAGAGAACATCATTGACAACCAGAGAGATAGTTTGTTTCACAAGAGAAAATCATTGACAGCCAAAGAGAGAGTTTGTTTCAGCAGAGAACATCATTGACAACCAGGGAGATAGTTTGTTTCAGAAGAGAACATCATTGACAACCAGAGAGATAGTTTGTTTCAAAAGAGAACATCATTGACAACCAGAGAGAGATAGTTTGTTTCACAAGAGAACATCATTGACAACCAGAGAGATAGTTTGTTTCAGAAGAGAACATCATTGACAACCAGAGAGATAATTTGTTTCAAAAGAGAACATCATTGACAACCAGAGAGAGATAGTTTGTTTCACAAGAGAACATCATTGACAACCAGAGAGATAGTTTGTTTCACAAGAGAACGTCATTGACAACCAGAGAGATAGTTTGTTTCAGAAGAGAACATCGATGATAACCAGGGAGATAGTTTATTTCAGAAGAGAACATCATTGACAACCAGAGAGATAGTTTTGTTTCAGAAGAGAACATCATTGACAACCAGAGAGAGATAGTTTGTTTCACAAGAGAACATCATTGACAACCAGAGAGATAGTTTGTTTCAGAAGAGAACATCATTGACAACCAGAGAGAGATAGTTTGTTTCAGAAGAGAACATCATTGACAACCAGAGAGAGATAGTTTGTTTCACAAGAGAACATCATTGACAACCAGAGAGATAGTTTGTTTCAGAAGAGAACATCATTGACAACCAGAGAGATAGTTTGTTTCACAAGAGAACATCATTGACAACCAGAGAGATAGTTTATTTCAAAAGAGAAAATCATTGACAGCCAAAGAGAGAGTTTGTTTCAGCAGAGAACATCATTGACAACCAGAGAGATAGTTTGTTTCAGAAGAGAACATCATTGACAACCAGAGAGATAGTTTGTTTCAAAAGAGAACATCATTGACAACCAGAGAGAGATAGTTTGTTTCACAAGAGAACATCATTGACAACCAGAGAGATAGTTTGTTTCAGAAGAGAACATCATTGACAACCAGAGAGATAGTTTGTTTCAAAAGAGAACATCATTGACAACCAGAGAGAGATAGTTTGTTTCACAAGAGAACATCATTGACAACCAGAGAGATAGTTTGTTTCACAAGAGAACATCATTGACAACCAGAGAGATAGTTTGTTTCACAAGAGAACGTCATTGACAACCAGAGAGATAGTTTGTTTCAGAAGAGAACATCGATGATAACTAGGGAGATAGTTTATTTCAGAAGAGAACATGATCAACATTTATGTAACCAGCATTTGAAAAGAAAATGTAATACTGGCCAGTATTCCTCTTCTTCTTCATTCGCCCTGAAAAGGACGTTGGTTGCGTTGTGTCTGTTTATGCCGGAGCTGTGATATCTGCACCTTTCGGTCAACACATCCGACTTCAGCACGGCATTTTTTGGGACCGGGTTTGCCTTCTCTCTGCGATCCCTACTCTCTCAGCCAGACTGCAGTGATGCAGCCTGTTTCCAGGACCACCACGTGGAGGTGGAGTAGGGTCTTGGTCAGCTCTGGTTCACTGACCCTGATGCAAGCAGTCAAGCTATGGGTCGCTGACTGCATTCTCCATTGCTGCATCTTTGGGTCCCAGGACAGTTTGATAATATTCTTTGCCGCACTAGTAAATGTGGTGATCAGAGTTTTTCTACATTTATTTCTTTTGTAGTCTTACACTGTTTGAGCCAACCTAACATTAGTGAATGGACACTGTTATCTTATATCTAGAGCAGTGCTTTTGGGGGTACAAGACATGCCATATATTTTAGAAGGCAAATCTTCATACAAAATTATACACAGAACTCAAATATATTTGTACAAAACAGAACATTAACATGTATTCAACACAGAACCCAAGTCACATTTGTTAAAGTATCTTTTTTCAAGCATAATATAAAAATATGTAATTTAATCCACTAAGTTTGTGAATACTATCAAATGTAAAATGCTCAACTTCCAAATATTCAAAGATTTATTTTTTAAAAATATTTACAATGATTTATCCATCATTCTTAAGTTATGAATATATTGTACTTTTAATATTTAAACTTTGTTAAACAAGCTGTGAACATTGGTGCGTATATATTCAAAAGAATTATTTTCACTTATGTCTACAGCTGTATGACAAAATCCTGGGAATTACTCATAACTTCTTCTTGGATCCTTCGCCCCTGACTGACAAAGCAGTCAGTGGCCATCATGCCTAGTGGTGTCTTGTAGGGCAGCAACAAACTGTCCCCATTTTACTCGGTCCGTGGCCATCTTTTATGCCGTGCCCCAACTCTGGTTCATGCTTTGCATCTCAGCCTTAACTGTTCTCCACCAGGTTGTCTTTGGTCTGCCTCTCTTTAGCCGTCCTTCTGGGGTCCATAGCATAGCAGTTCTGGTGATGGTGTCTGGGTCCCTTCTGAGGACATGGCCAACCCAGTTCCCACGTCTGCTTGCAATGGTGTGCATGCCTTTTTGACTGCACCATGTAGAAAGTATGCAGCTCTCGTATAATCTTAAGTTGGTGTTTGTGCTGTAGTGAGAGGATTTCCAAATGTTCTGGCTTTGTTCATTCTTTTACTGATGTCTTTGCTTGTTTCACCATTTGGTGTTACTATGCTTCCTAGATATGTAAATGTATCTGTTTGTTCCAGCTTTTGGTTCCTTATTTTTATGGGCTCAGGATTTATTACGTTGAGTGTCATGACCTCTGTCTTCTTCAGGTTACTCATAAAAGCACTCCTAATTCATGTGCCTCTAGTGACCAGTTTCCAATTGTCCAAGCTCACTTCATTTACTAAAATATATCTTCTTTTGAAGTCCTTCAGACTTCCACATTTATGACTAATAAAAGCAGTAGTCAACTCAAGGTTCCTACATCTCCAAACAGTTTTTCGTTGACAGAAGTGGGTTGTTGCCATATTCTACTCCGTTCATTACTGTAGGTTGGGCAGTACTGCAGCAGGTGTTCGACTGTCATCGGGCTGGTACCACAGGTGCAGAGATTTGTTGCACCAATTTTGTATTTGTGGTATAGATGGTATCTCAATCTGTTGTGTCCAGTGCGTAGCCGAAAAATGATGACCTGTTCTTTCCTGGATAGTTGATGATATGCATCATTTTTCAAATGGCCCGGGTGCTCTCTTTCCCATTTGGACTTGAATGTAGCCTTTATAGTAGTCTTTGTCATTGCGTAAGTTGTCTCTATATCATTTTGTTGTAAGGCACCTCCTTCCTTAGCAAGTTTGTCAGCCTCCTCATTTCCTGGTATGTTGCAATGGGCTGGTATCCACTGGATTGTGCACTTGTTGAAGCATTTGGCCAGTCTTTCAAGGGAGATTATCAGATCTTTCAATCCTTTAGCATGGTGGCTCTTCAGCGCTGTTATTACTGAGAGGGCATCTGTAAAGATTACTATCTGTTTTCCTGCCTGTGCTTTGTATTCAATAAGAATTTCCGCTGTCTGTTTCAGGGCTTCTGCTTCAGCACTGAAGTTATTGCAGTATTTGCCAGTGGCAATTACCTTAGAGTGGATTCTATTCCTTAATTTTGTGAGGATGCCAGCACCCCCATTTTCAACTGCATATTTGCTGAACCATCAGTATATGCATGTGTCCAAAGCTTTGCTGGGAATTTTTGGTCAATATACTTGGTTGCTATACACTTTCTTAATGATTCTGTCTGTGTTCCCTTACTTTCAATGCCTGGAATATCAGATTTTAGCTCAGAAAAGCATCTTATTTTCCACAGTGGGATAGTAGTGCTTGTTGGTCTTTGCAACTGAGCTTGCTAGCATGGTATTTTTGCTAATTTTTTCTTTTGCTTGGACTACAAAGTTAGTTCGCTTGAGCCTGCCTCTTCCTAGCCTATTCATTCTTTGGAACATGGGGTGTCCTTCGAGTCTCTTAAAGTTTTCAGCTTGTTGTAGGACTCTGCTGTCACATGTGTCCTCCATTGACTGTAGCCCTGTAATGTTTTCCATATGGTTGATTTTTGTGGACTTTAGGGCCCCTGTTATAATATGTGCTGCTTGGTTTTGGAGTCTGTTTACTCTGTCAAAATTTGACTTTGCTGCCGTCGACCAAGCTGTGATGCCGTATTCCATAGCAGGTCTGACTCTCCCTGTGTACAGCATTTTGAGGATATTCTCATCAGCACCCCATGTGGTACCAGCTAACATTTTCATGATGGCCATGCCAAGTTATACCCTTAACTGTATTTTGATTATCTGTGATTTCCACATCATTCGGTGGTCTAGTGTGATTCCTAAGTATGTTGGTGTTTCATCTTCTCGTACTGCCTGCCCATTTAGTTGTAGTTTTGCTTGCTGTGGTTTGCTTGACAAGGTAAAAATAGTGTGTTTTGTTTTTTGTTCATTGATTTTGAGCAACCACTTTCTGGACCAACTTTCAAGGGCTAGCAGTGAATCCTGCATGCACACTCTTGCTGTGGTGATGTATTCTTCTGAAGTCCACATGGCCAGATCATCAGCATAGAGGGAGTTGTGGACATTCTTGTGGATGTTTTCTGTTATATCATTTATATATATGAGGAAGAGTGTTGGGGAAAGGACCCCACCCTGTGGGACTCCATGTTCCATTGTAGTCTTTTTGCTTAATTGTCCATGCACCTGCACTCTAGCTGTTCTGTTTGTTAGATAGTGACTGATCCAGTTATACATTCTTCCACAGACTCCATATTTAAGCATTTAACTCTTAGCCCATCTTTCCAAACTTTATCAAATGCTTTCTCCATGTCTACCCAGACTGCTAATGTGTGCTTTCCTTCTTGGAAAGCATCTTCGACTTCCTGTGCAATGTAGGTGACTTGGTCCTCTGTAGACCTGTGTTGCCTGAAGCCTGCCTGTTGGTGCAGTAGAATTTGTTTTTCTTCAAGGTGCCAACTTAATCTGGTAGTGATCATTCTCTCCATCAGCTTTCCTTCGCAGCTTAGAAGGCTGATGGGTCTGTAGCTGTTGGGGTCCATTCGGTCTTTGTCCTTTTTAAGGATTGGAACTAGTACTGCTTCTTTCCAGGCCTATGGTACAATTCCACGCTTCCAGCTATAGTTCATAATCTTGAGGAGGGTTTTCTTGGCATTAGGCCCTAGCCCTTTAAGCATGTCATTTGTTACCCCATCTTTTCCAGGTGACTTTCTTTGTTTAAGAGATACAATGGCTGCCTCTAGCTCTCTCATGGTGAGGTTTGCTGTCATGTGCTCTTCTGGAACAGTTGGTATATTTTGGTAAAGTTCTTGCTCTTTGATAGTTTCTGTCAGGTGGAACATTTATCTGGCTCTCATGTGAGAATTTTTGAGCAAAGACATTTGCTGCTTCTTTCTTTGTTAGTATTTTCTCATTTTGTTTCAGGGCTATTTCCTTAATTTTGCATTCCTCATCATGTAAGGCTTTGGCGAGCCTCCATAATTTTCTTCCATCTTTGTCAATATAAGTATTTAGAAATTTTCTTTTCATTTCATGTAAAAAGACATGATTATCTCTTTTTTTTATTTTTAACAATGAGCTGTAAAAGAGTAGGGGACATTTAAATGGTAATGAAGGAATACTCTAAATCAGTGTTTCTTAACCTTTTATATGCCGTGCACCCCTTTACTTCATCTTACGCAGCCCCACACCCTTTTACATTATCTTAAGCAGCCTCGCATCCCTTTACATCATCTTAAGCAGCCTTGCACCCCTTTACATCATCTTAAGCAGCCCTGTACATCATCTTAAGCAGCCCCACACCCCTGTACATCATCTTAAGCAGCCCCGCACCCCTTTACAGTATCTTAAGCAGCCCTGCACCCCTTTACAGAATCTTAAGCAGCCCCGCACCCCTTTACATCATCTTAAGCAACCCCACACCTCTTTACAGAATCTTAAGCAGATATGCACCCCTTTACATCATCTAAAGCAGCCCCACACCCCTTTACATCATCTTAAGCAGCCCAGCACCCCTTTACATCATTTTAAGCAGCCCCGCACCCCTTTACATCATCTTAAGCAGCCTCGCACCCCTTTACATAATCTTAAGCAGCCCCACAACACCTTTACATCATCTTAAGCAACCCCACAACACCTTTACATCATCTTAAGCAGCCCCACAACACCTTTACATAATTTTAAGCAGCCCTGCACCCCTTTACATCATTTTAAGCAGCCCTGCGCCCCTTTACATCATCTTAAGCAGCCCCACAACACCTTTACATCATCTTAAGCAGCCCCACACCCCTTTACATCATTTTAAGCAGCCCCACACCCCTTTACATCATTTTAAGCAGCCCTGCACCCCTTTACAGCATCTTAAGCAGCTCTGCACCTCTTTACAGCATCTTAAGCAGCCCCACAACACCTTTACATCATCTTAAGCAGCCTCACACCGCTTTACATCATCTTAAGCAGCCCCGCACCCCTTTACATCATCTTAAGCAGCCCTGCACCCCTTTATAGCTTCTTAAGCAGCCCAGCACCCATTTACAGCATCTTAAGCAGCCTCGCACCCCTTTACAGCTTCTTAAGTAGCAAAGTACCCATTTACAGCATCTTAAGCAGCCCAGCACCCATTTACAGCATCTTAAGCAGCCCTGCACTCCTTTACATCATCATAAGCAGCCCCACACCCTTTTACATTATCTTAAGCAGATCCGCACCCCTTTACATCATCTTAAGCAGACCCGCACCCTTTACATCATCTTAAGCAGCCCCGCACCCCTGTACATCATCTTAAGCAGCCCCGCACCCCTGTACATCATCTTAAGCAGCCCCGCACCCCTTTACAGTATCTTAAGCAGCCCCGCACCCCTTTACAGCATCTTAAGCAGCCACACACCCCTTTACATTATCTTAAGCAGCCCTGCACCCCTTTACATCATCTTAAGCAACGCCACAACACCTTTACATCATCTTAAGCAGCCCCACAACACCTTTACATCATCCTAAGCAGCCCCACACCCCTTTACATCATCTTAAGCAGCCTCGCACCCCTGTACATCATCTTAAGCAGCCCCACACCCCTGTACATCATCTTAAGCAGTCCCACACCCCTTTACAGCATCTTAAGCAGCCCTGCACCTCTGTACATCATCTTAAGCAGACTTGCACCCCTTTACAGCATCTTAAGCAGCCCCACACCCCTTTACATCATCTTAAGCAGCCCCACACCCCTTTACATCATCTTAAGCAGCCCCACACCCCTTTACATCATCTTAAGCAACCCCCACAACACCTTTACATCATCTTAAGCAGCCCCCACAACACCTTTACATCATCCTAAGCAGCCCTGCACCCCTTTACATCATCTTAAGCAGCCCTGCACCCCTTTACATCATCTTAAGCAGCCCTGCACCCCTTTACATCATCTTAAGCAGCCCCGCACCCCTTTAAGTCATCTTAAGCAGCCCCACAACACCTTTACATCATCTTAAGCAGCCCCGCACCCCTTTACAGCTTCTTAAGCAGCCCAGCACCCATTTACAACATCTTAAGCAGCCCAGCACCCATTTACAACATCTTAAGCAGCCCTGCACCCCTTTACATCATCTTAAGCAACCCCGCACCCCTTTACAGCTTCTTAAGCAGCCCAGCACCCATTTACAGCTTCTTAAGCAGCCCAGCACCCATTTACAGCATCTTAAGCAGCCCCACACCCCTTTACATCATCTTAAGACCTTGCACCCCTTTACACCATCTTAAGACCTTGCACCCCTTTACATCATCTTAAGAAATCTTGTTTCCACCTGTCTTCTTGTTCACAAAATATGCCACAAATGAGAAAAAGAGATACAAGTATATTTTGAGAAAATGTTATGTACAAAATGTGACTAAGGTTCAGAATTAAATTCACGCTGTCAGTGTTCTATTGTGTTCAAATACATTTGAATTTCTGTGAATTATGTAATGTTAATGATGAATCACCTTATGAAAGATCTGGCATGTCTCACATACCCCGAAGGTAGGTCTTGCACCCCTGGTTAAGAAGCACTGCTCTTAAGTTGGTGCTGAAGATGGGTTTACAAATATTTCTTTCTTATTAACTGTAGTTTTTACAGTTTTTGTTCAGTTTGTAATTTAAAGAGTCTTTTTCTTCTTCTTCTTCCTCGTTCGCCCTGAAAAGGATGGTGGTTGCGTTGTGTCTGTTTACACCGTAGCTGTGATATCTGCACTATTCGGTCGACACATCCGACTTCAGCACGGCATTTTTTAGGGACCGGGTTTGCCTTCCCATTGCGATCCGTACTTGCTCAGCCAGACTGCACTGCTGCAGACTGTTTCCAGGACCACATAAGTATCATTGTTTGTTGAACACACAGTTACTAGCTAAAAACGAGAGAGTCATAGAAATATGTGTGTTCTTTTTGCATCTGTTGGCCCAGTACTGAGTGGGTAGCAAAGACAAAGGAATTTTGTACATTTCCAACCTAGTCATGAAAGGCTTCTAAGGAAATTTTAATGGGGTTAGCAACCAACCTCGTCGTGTAGAATAAATTGTTACAGAATCAGTGCTGTAAGAGTGTATAAAGTACAGTGGTGCAAAGAAGCCGACATCAATAGTGGCTCTGTGTTCCTTAAGGCACAGTGGGCTGATCACCTGCTTGCCAACCAATCTGATTACGGAAACAACGATAGATTGTTTGGTCTGTTTTTGTTCCACAAAGACGCCACTAGGCGTGGTGGAAACAGCGATAGATTGATCAATTTGTTGTTGCCCTAAGACGCCACTAGGCGTACTGGCCACATACTGCTTTGCCGGTTGGTGGCTAAGGATGCAAGAAGAAGAAAGTTCCTTAAGGGATGAAGAAGGGAACAAGATTTATATAAAACAGCTAGTAGGAAAAAAAATGTGTGCATTTTACATGCACTCACACAACACACAGATTCAGCATCCGAATAACAATAAACTGGGCATGAACAGTCATGTGTTGCTCAGAGACATAGAGTACAGATAAACGGAATGTAGGTTGGTTGAGATATTCAGAGAAAAGACTATGAAATGATTTTTACTGACACATCCATAGAACAACAAATGCAAGAACAAAAATCTTTATTTAATCAGGAAAACAAAGATAAGCATTCTAATTTGTTTTTTCATTTTATTTCCTGAATTACAAGAAAATTAATAGCAATTAAATGGTGTATACAATATGAGGATTATTATAGATAGAAATAATTAATAAGTAACTTCGATATCAACAAGCCTGTTCAAATTTATATAAGTGGGTGTTACAGACAACACCAGATTTTTCTTCTTTGTAAATTTTCAGAGGTCAGCTTGAATATGTTTAAGAAAGCGGTGGTTAGTGCAAGGTTGTTGGTATCTCCGTATAGTTTCTCCAGGAATGATACTGGCGATGGCAATATGTGCTTTCTCTGTTTCTCATATGGTAGGCATCTTTGAAGCAGATGTTCAGCTGTCATTTTATCGGTGCCACAGCTACACCTATGAGTAGCTGCTATCTTTTGCGTGTTGAATAAATGATATTTCATTCCATTGTGACCTGTGCAGAGTCTGAAGACAATCACTTGTTCACTTCTGTTGTGTTGGTAATAGGCCTAGTTGTTCTGGTGATCTGGATGCTTTGTTTCCCACTTATTCCCATATCTGCTCATGATAAAACTCATAGCCTCTGCATAAGTCGGGCCTGTTATCTGGGTGAAGTAGCTTTCCACCTTCCTTTGCCAATATGTCAGCCTCTTCATTACCAGGGGTGTTGCAATGAGATGAAATCCACTGTATCACAGCTGTTTTGCATCGTTGACATAGATGTAGAGTATTGCTCTTAGGTCATCTAGATCTGCATTATTTTGGGTCCGCAGAGCTGCTAATCTGTGAAGAAAGTCACTGGTCTCTCCGAGCCTTCCTCTGTCATTAGTACTTCTGTTGCAGTGTTCAGAGTTTCAGCTCTGAAGTTACTTGAACATTTTCCTGGTGCTACTGACTGCTTAATACCATTACTGAGACTGTAAAAGATTCCTCCACTTCTATTTTCTGTTGCATTAGTTGCTGATCCATCTGTGAATTCATGGGTCCAATTGTTGCATGGGTAATGTATTTTGTGTTTATGGCTTTTCTCTCTGTTGCAGTCTGGCTATTCCTACTCTCAATCCCATGAATGTTTTCTGTCATCTTAGGGAAGCATCACTGTTTCCAAACAAACAGAGTTTATTTTTGCAGTAGCGATGAACTTGATTTTGATATGGCATTTATGGGATCTGCTGTCATCTTTATGTTTGTTGACTTTACAAAGTTGCTTTGTTTGAATGTACCCTTCCATGACCATCTGTTACACTGGGTGGTCTGCCAGCCTCCTGAATTTTTTGGTTTGCTGCTGGGCCCTACCATCTCATCTGTCTTCCATCGGTTGGAGATACTTAATCTTTTGTCATTCTTAAATGGGTGCTATCTTCATACCTTCCATTATGAATCTCACTGCTTGGTTTGGGAGCCTGTTAGTTTTATTGAAGTTTGGCTTAGCTGCTGCTGTCCCATATCCTAGGACTGGCCTCACTCGCCTATTGTATATCTTCTTTAGTACTTTCTCATGTGGTCCTGCAGATAATGTGCCAGCAAGTTTTTTTAATGATTGCTAATCTTTGCCTTGCTCTCGTCTGGTTTCTCACAGTTTTGGTTTTACAAGTCAAATGGCCATCAACGGTAATGGCTAGGTCATTTGGGTTTTCATTCCTGTTTAGCATTAATCTGAAGTTCTGTGGTTTATTTGAGAAGGTGATGGCTGTATATTTATTTTCGCTAATCCAGTCTTTGGCCCATTGTTCCAGTGATGTTAGGGCTTGTTGCATCTAAATGCTTGCCGTATTGGTATATTCTCTAGAACATCAGAATAAACATTTACTAACAAGGTCGTTCTTTGCGGTGCTCATTTTTTGAAGGGAAACAAGGCATTTTGCTGTAAAAATGAAGTGACTCCAGATAGTTGAACACTTAGGAAGGTGGCTTTGTATGTGAGCATTAAAGTATGTGTTTAGTCTGTCATTTGTTAGGAAGGTTTTATATAATGATTAGAAAGTTAGCAATGTGATCATAAATGTTACAGTGTTCCCTGACTACTAAGTTTCATTCAGTTTTTTGTACACCATTTCTTAAAACCTGTACAAGAATGTGGCCATGAGTGTTGTTTAGTTCACTAGTGTCCTCCTTTGTCTTTTTAGGTCATTGGAATATAATTATAATACTTTATGCATAAAAACAAGTCAACAAACAAGGTTTTGTTGTTATAAGATAAAGACATGATATTGCAAATATGTGATTATAAAGAAATGAAATGCAAGGAGTGGTAATAGAAAAAAAGGATGTACAGATGTATACATTATACAGATAACATTAAACAAAAAAGGGAGCAGAAATGTCCATGAGTAAAGTGGAGATACTATACTACATGCAGGGCCAGATAGAGCCAAAAAGGGCCTCTAGGCTTTTTGGTGTTTGCCTTCAACTAATAAGCAATAATTTTAATATTATTTTTCTAACCCCTTAGCAAAATTATTTTAACTTATGCATGGGCCCTTAAGAGCTCCTGGCCCCAAGGCTTCAGCCTACTTAACCTAATGGATAATCCGGCCCCAACTACATGTGCACTAGAAAGTGATCATCATGGAGGAGAATGATTCCATGTTCCAGTTTGGAGAAGTCTTAAGTTTGTAGATGAAGTAGATGTACTTTTGTATCTGACTATCTCTTACTGAGTTGTTACAAATAATGTTCATGTACTTTTGTATCTGACTATCTTACTGAGTTGTTACAAATAATGTTCATGTACTTTTGTATCTGACTATCTTACTGAGTTGTTACAAATAATGTTCATGTACTTTTGTATCTGACTATCTTACTGAGTTGTTACAAATAATGTTCATGTACTTTTGTATCTGACTATCTCTTACTGAGTTGTTACAAATAATGTTCATGTACTTTTGTATCTGACTATCTTACTGAGTTGTTACAAATAATGTTCATGTACTTTTGTATCTGACTTTCTCTTACTGAGTTGTTACAAATAATGTTCATGTACTTTTGTATCTGACTATCTCTTACTGAGTTGTTACAAATAATGTTCATGTACTTTTGTATCTGACTATCTTACTGAGTTGTTACAAATAATGTTCATGTACTTTTGTATCTGACTATCTTACTGAGTTTTTACAAATAATGTTCATGTACTTTTGTATCTAACTATTGTGACAGGGCGCACCAATTTACCCTTTCTCATGTGACGGGAGCACGAGGTTTGCCCTCTAAGTATGTACCCGTTTTACATACTGGGTAAAGTTTATTTTATATTTTTATCTTTTCTCTTTTTCCTTTTAATAAGTATTTCTGAAGAGTCATAAAACGAGAGTACTGGTTTGGTTCACCAGAGGTAGAAATTCTCTTCGATATTTTACGGGACCCAGGTTTTTATTTGATTCGGTTTCCTTGGACTTTGTGTGACATATAATGTAGTACTCTTTCATCAGAGATCATCCAAACTGAATGCAGAACTAATCCATGATAGAAGTTCCAACAATAACTTTATTTTACAAGTCTTCCAATTTTCACAGACGATTTGAACATATAATTATAGTGTCGGTTGCAGATTAAAATGTCCTACTCTATTATATTACGTTGGAAACTGGTACCAAAGAGTATTTGGTATTATTCCAGTTTCGTATGTAGCTGTTGTGTAATGCAGAATGTCATCGTCAAAACCAACTAAGAAGCTGGTGTATTTTGAACGATGGGAGAGTGGAAGACAATTAGGGAGCTAATCTCCAAAATAAATATGTTCCAAAAAACTATTCTAACAATGTTCGATCTTAAACACAAATGGCTGTTTGTCATTGACATATATCAAATCGAGCGAATTCATAATATATCAAATCGAGCGAATTCATAATATATCACATCGAGCGAATTCATACCATTTCTGCGTCAAAGCAAGAAATACACTGTCCAATGTCAGGGGATAAAATAGCTTGAGTCTATCTGAGTCTACTTCAACATCGGTCTGTCTCAATATCACGACCATCTCGTTGCAAGGTCAGTAGCTAAAAACTTGTAAACATTCGTCTTCATAACGGATGTCCCTTAGTCCAATGAATCTATTGGCTAAAACCACTGGTTACAATTATTTGTGTACCACTAGTGTATATGTCATCGATACTGCACTAGTAACGTTAACGGCAGCTTGTCGTCATTTCCCAAAACTGTCTTTTTGTGTCTATGTTAAGTTTCTTTTGTTTTATAGGTTAATTATGAATTACGTCATCAGTCTCTGTTGTCTCTTATGTTAGATAGAATTGAGGGTATCTTTTATATAATGACGTCATCAATCCGTTCACATATGTCCCCATGCCATAAAAATGTATCTCAAGAGACATTTTCCGGTACTATCAGTCGGTCTATCTATGTAGCATCTTAATTTTAGAGTAATAATAATAATCATAAAACACTTCATATTGTGCATGTATGGGGAAAACTTAAGAGCGAATGTCTGAAAACTCGGCATTGGTTGAAGTATCACATAGAACAGGTCGTAAATGTGGCAAGGACCTCTTCATTTGGTTTAAATCCTGATGAAGGACTTGTAGAAAGACAACATAGGTATCAACTGTTCGGCTTCACATCACGATGAAGAGCCCAAGGTCTCTTAAAGCTGGATCAGTTTCAGTAAGGTCTTTGAGTGATGAGTAATAACGTAGTCGTGGAGTCAGATATCTCCCTTACAAACTAGAATCTAGTTGAATCACGATGTATGAAATTTGTCGTAGCTCCGCAAAGGTTTATGTAAAGGGGAAACGTTTCTGCCAAAATGCAAGTTACAGTTTGTCAGCTAATAATGACATGAGCTGAGATAAAAGCATGCCCTTATCCACGTGGGGTGAAACATTGCGAGGAACTTGAACCATAGGTGTGGGATGTGAAGAATCATCAATAATCATGTCTACATCACACGAGAGGCGTGGGGAATTCGGTTTTCTTCTACGTTTTTTAGGTTTGACATATATTTGATCTTGCGAAAATTTCGGAAGCTTGGCTACAGGGATGGAATCGGAAAATGAAGAATCGTATCTCCGTTTATCTGCTAATTTTCGCGTTTCGTTCATGTCCATCAAGGTGGTATCCGAAGCTGTAGTCACTGAATCGTTTTCTGAAACTACGGGTTTGGAGCAATCGATATCGGATGGTGTTGATAGTGTAGATTGAGGAAAATCAAGATTCATACTTGTTTCATTATGTTCGATTCTTTCATCAGCAGCAATACGTTCTTGTCTTGAAATGAGACGCTGTCTAAGTTCTTGTAGGGGAACGTTATCTTCACTTGATGACGAACTTCTACAATCTTTAGCTCTTTGAATCGCATGATCCAAACGATGTGGTACAATTTCTGACTCTGAGGAAGAATGTTCTGATGTGTCCACTGCATCCGAAGAAGATGAAGAAGAAGATGGAGGTTGGGCTAACGTAGACAAACGAGTTGGTCTCTGGAACTTCGTCTCAGGGATATCAAGCGGTCGGTGATCATCAAGTCGCATCTGATTGACGTGAGCTTTTGTAGTGGAATTGCGTTCTTCGTTCCACAAGATATAATTAGTTGGAGAAGTTTGTTCCAATATTTTGTATCCGGGTAACCATCGGTTGTCAAATTTATCCGTCCTAACATGCTTCTTATAGTATACTTGGTCACCAGGCTTGAATTCTTGCAGTGTAGAGGTTTTGTTACGGATCCTGGCTCGTTTAGCAAAAGCTTTTCGGACGTTTCTGTGAGCAATAACATGTGCCCTATGTTTTTGCTGCAAAATAATCTGTATCGGACATTCACCTGTATATTTCCTCTGGGGAAGCAAGATGTTATCCAAAGGAAAATTTGGTTCTCGGCCATAAAGTAAGTAAAAAGGCGAAAATCCTGTTGAGTCATTGATGTTCATTCTGATGGCTTCTAAGGCTTGATTTATGTATATATCCCAATATTGACTGTTACCTTCCGTAAGTTTTGCTAATATGTCATGTAGGGTAGAGTGCATCCTTTCGTTTCTTCCATTTGATTCTGGATGATAAAATGAGGTTTTCGTGTGTTTTATATTCATTTTTCTTACTGTTGAGGCAAAAGGATCTCCTATGAACTGTTTGCCATTGTCGGTTATTATTCTCTGAGGACAGCCATGTCTCGGAATGAATTGTTGTAAGAAGATGTCTGTAATGAGAGCTGAAGTAGCATTTTTTAAAGGAAAGCTCTCTGGCCACACAGAATATTGATCCACCAGGTGTAATATGTATTTATGTCCGGACAATGTAACTGGATACGGTCCCGATATGTCTAGACTAACGACTTCCATGGGATAATGTTGATATGACATTTCCTGAATCGGTGCTCTAATCATTCTCATATTTCTGAGTTTACAAATTTTACACGTTCCTACATATTCTATGATATCTTTTATCATAGTTGGCCAATAGTATCTCTTTGTAATGACGTCGAGGGTTTTATCGCGTCCGAAGTGACCATTGTCATCGTGAAATTGTTTCAATACAGTTGGTACCAATGATGTGGGGATACATTTCTGCAGTAATCCATTTTCTCTAGGACTGACATGATATAAAATATTGTCTTCAGGTAATATCACATAGTCTCTCTTTTCTTTCGGATTGGTACGTACTTGTACTATAATCTTGGTTAATGCTTCGTCTTTCAGTTGTTCCTTCTTGAAGATTAGACTCTGTTCAAAATCTCTAGATTCATCGCCATCATCAGTTCTCGAGTTCTCCGTAGGTTGTGTTTTCTGTTCTTGACTATCAGGAGGCCCAGTGTCTTGACTATGTTGGATGAAGTCAATGGCGGAGATTTCTTTCGCATTATCATCTATTTCAGTTAAGTCTTGTTGTTTCAGATCGTCCACGTCTGTAGGTTCAGGATATGGTATTCTCGATAATAAATCTGCACATGTGTTTAGTCTACCAGGTAAATACTCGATCTTGGTATCGTAATTTTGCAAATTGATAGCCCATGTCTGAAGCTTTTTTGGTTGTTCTTGGGGTTTAGTAAGCCAATTTACTAGAGGTTGGTGATCCGTTTTTATGATAACCGACGTTCCTCTGATATAAAAGTCAAACTTCTGCAAAGCATAATGAATTGCATAAGCTTCCTTCTCCGTTGTCGTCCATTTTCGTTGAGTTCTGCTTAAAGCATGTGAAAGAAAGGCTATCGGTTTTTCTTGAAGAATATTGGCAATCACTGGTGGTTCATTTGGTGATATTTCTTGTACCAAACAAGCTCCAATTGCAGTGTCGGAAGCATCACTATAGATGATCATGGGTTTTGTGATGTCTGGATGTGCCAGAAAAGGTATTGTAATTAGTGCTGACTTTAGGTAGTCAAATGCTTTCTGACATTTTTCTTCCCACCTGAATTTTGCATATTTCCTGGTTAAATTCAGCAAAGGTTCGGCTACTTTTGAGAAATTGATTATGTGTTTTCGATAGTAAGCACAACATCCTATGAATCCTCTCACTTGCCTTACATTCGTTGGTGGAGGTATCTTCTGTATTGCTGCAATTTTATCGTCATCTGGTCTGATTCCATTCTGATTTACTATGAAACCTAAATATTTGATCTCTTTTTGTAGAAAGCTGCATTTACTCAATTTTAACTTCACTTTGTGTAAACGTAATCTGTCGAAGACAGTCTCTACATGTTTAAGGTGATCCTCAATGGTTCCATTGGTGTGTATTAAAATATCGTCTATGTAAGCTGATGCAAATTTGTGTAACCCTTGTAAAACTTCATCCATCAAACTCATGTATGTGGCTGGACTTGTTTTTAACCCAAAAGGCATCACAGACCATGAAAAAGATCCCATGTGAGTACAGAAAGTGCTTTTCTGTTTTGCATCCGCGGACATAGGAATAGCCCAAAATCCTGATCGAGCGTCTAATGAGGTGAACCAATTGGATTTCCCAAGCATCGCCAAAATGTCGTCTATGCGGGGTAGAGGATACGATATTGTTTTAGTAATTTTGTTCAATGCCCTATAGTCACAGCAAAATCGGTGAGTTCCGTCTTTCTTGGTGACTATTACTATAGGGGATGACCATGGTGAGCGGGATCTTTCAATAATACCAGCCGCTAACATTTCCTGGATAGCTTTCTCTACGATTTCTCTATTTTTTAGAGGAGTATGATATGGCCTCAGACTTATTGGTTCTTCCGATGTAGTTTTTTTTGTTTTTTTTTTTTTTTTTTTTTTTTTTTTTTTTTTTTGTTTGCGTTCCGCACGTAGTATGTATTTCCATTGTGACGGTATTTGTTCTCTCCAACTCCATATCAGAGATTGCAAATACATCTTTATGTTTCTTTATGAAATTCTCCAGTCTATTCTGAAATTCTTCAGTAGTATGTAATTGTTCTAGTAAAACTTTCATCCTGTCTGGATTTTCATCATTGTTGTTTTTGAGAAGACTGTATTGATTTCTCGTCATTTGGTTCTGACAAGCTGGTTTTGAGGGATAATATGATTTGTTATAAAATTTGCCACTTCTTCTATTCGGCCAAGCAGAAACTGACTCCACAGTATAATATCTGCTTTTAGAGGAGCAATAGTTACTCTTCCTTCCATATGTCTCGTTTAATATGTCTCTATCTCTTTCATCAAGGTATGGATCGAAATTCGTGCATTTCTCTCTGGTGTCTGTTTCTGAAATCTCATTCGAAATACATTTTCTGTGATACTCTCTTCTCTGGGACTGGAGGGAGGAGATGGGATAGGGACGCTTCTTATTCCCCGAAGGAAATGTGTTTGGAAAGGTTTTGGATGACGTTTGAGTAGAGAGGTTCACATAATCGTCCTTGTAACTTGATAGTTTGTGGGAGATCTCATCCTTTGGTATTTGAACTTGTCCTACAATCTTTCCTCTTGGGATAGTAAGAGTGGTTCCTGAAGAGTTAACAATCATTATAGGAAAGTCTCTGTTCTTACTCACTATTACAATGCCATCTTGTATTTCCACATGTGGATCATCCGTTTCTTCATTCTCCATCTGAGATACATAGATTGTCTGTCCTATATTTACATAAGGTGAGTTTTTTTTTCGAGCCTTTGTTACAGTGATAGAACTCGGCTTCAAAGTTACTGGAGCGGCAGTTCTTATCAACGTTGCGATATGTACGTCATCTTGTAGAGGTATATAACTGCCATTTATTCTGAGCTGTTTCAAATCAAAGTATATTCTGGCATTATTCTTTCTAAGGAAGTCTCTCCCGATTATAAAATTTCTAGACAGTCCTCTCGTTATAATAAATGAGTGTTCTAGCATTTCTTCTCCCATTTTGAAATGTATATAGGCAGTTCCTAATGCTTTCAGATCCTGTCCCGTTACTGATTTCATTCTTACTGTATGTCTTGAGAACTTCGTCATGTGTTTTATCTGATGGTACAACTTCTCTCTAATCAGACTAACCGTCGCGCCAGTGTCTACGAGAGCTCTGAAGTTTTGTTTTCCTATTTTTAAAATGCAAGAACAAGGGTCTGGGATAATATTTATGTAGGCTTGATCTTCTTTTAATGTCGCTGGTTTATCAGATAGAGATCGATTCTGCAGACCATCACATCCGATCTCTGTTAATGTGAGGTCCTTCCGTTTCCCATTCTCCTTGAGGTTGGTTGGGAGTCATTTCTGTTTTGATGATGTCTTCTATTATTATTTGTCTGATAGTGATTTTGATACTGATAATTTCTATGATGTATTTCTGGTCTTGAATTGTTGTCCCCAAAATGATTTCTGGGCTGTGAATTTCTGTAATTCCCTGCTACATGTTCTTGACCTGCACAGTTAAAACAGACGGTGGTTGGTTGTTGGGGTTCTACATTGTGTATTCTGTAGTCTCTTCTGTGGTTACTCTGTAGTGCTGGACTTCTCTGATTCTGGTATGAGTTATTGAATGATCTTCTGTGATGTTCTTGATTTCTGTCCCATCGATGTCTCGAATGATCAATTTCCATAGGTTGGTGCATTTGTTGATCATGTTGGGTATGTTGGTATTCATACTCTGGTAGCGGACACCTTCCAATCCGTTGTTGAAATCTTTTCTTCACATTCTCCTCATAAACAGCTAATTGTATTGCGGTAGTTATTGACTGAGGATCTTTTCTGAGTAGATGAATTTTCAGTGAATCAGAATACAGTCCGTCCACAAAAATTCCGACTAGATGTTTTTCCAGATCAGTTGATGGAATGTTACCTCCAACAAAAGCATCTTCGGCGAGGTTTAATAGCCTATCTCCGTACATTTGAACACTTTCCTGTCGATCTTGCTTTATTCTTCTTAACATCGTCCACGCGTGCTCAGCGTCGGTAATCTCTGAGTATCTTGATACCAATATTTTCTTGAGTTCTTCAAAGGTCTCCATCGGAAATGCCTTTTCCCGCCGTCGGACAAAATCTGTGACCAGGCCCTCTGATGACAAAAAAATTATTTTCTTCTTGTCAATGTCTGTAGTTGCATCTATCAAGTAGGCGAATTTATCCACGTCAACCATCCATTGTCGAAATCTTTTCGAATCCCCACTGAACGGTGTGATAAAGTTTTTTATATTGTTAAATTTCGCATGTTGGTCAACACGTTGAAGAGTGTCAGTCATGTTTCGTAATGCCATTAGGTTTGTTTCATTTGGATCCACTGGAAGTGGTATTTGATGTGCATTCATTTCTGGTTGATTTTGCTGTAGGTTCTGCATCATTAATGCCTGTTGTTGGTTATGCTGCATTTGCAAAACATCCATGTAACTATCCTGGTCACGGCACCAATTTACCCCTCCTATGTGACAGGGCGCACCAATTTACCCTTTCTCATGTGACGGGAGCACGAGGTTTGCCCTCTAAGTATGTACCCGTTTTACATACTGGGTAAAGTTTATTTTATATTTTTATCTTTTCTCTTTTTCCTTTTAATAAGTATTTCTGAAGAGTCATAAAACGAGAGTACTGGTTTGGTTCACCAGAGGTAGAAATTCTCTTCGATATTTTACGGGACCCAGGTTTTTATTTGATTCGGTTTCCTTGGACTTTGTGTGACATATAATGTAGTACTCTTTCATCAGAGATCATCCAAACTGAATGCAGAACTAATCCATGATAGAAGTTCCAACAATAACTTTATTTTACAAGTCTTCCAATTTTCACAGACGATTTAAACATATAATTATAGTGTCGGTTGCAGATTAAAATGTCCTACTCTATTATATTACGTTGGAAACTGGTACCAAAGAGTATTTGGTATTATTCCAGTTTCGTATGTAGCTGTTGTGTAATGCAGAATGTCATCGTCAAAACCAACTAAGAAGCTGGTGTATTTTGAACGATGGGAGAGTGGAAGACAATTAGGGAGCTAATCTCCAAAATAAATATGTTCCAAAAAAACTATTCTAACAATGTTCGATCTTAAACACAAATGGCTGTTTGTCATTGACATATATCAAATCGAGCGAATTCATAATATATCAAATCGAGCGAATTCATAATATATCACATCGAGCGAATTCATACCATTTCTGCGTCAAAGCAAGAAATACACTGTCCAATGTCAGGGGATAAAATAGCTTGAGTCTATCTGAGTCTACTTCAACATCGGTCTGTCTCAATATCACGACCATCTCGTTGCAAGGTCAGTAGCTCATCATCAGTTGCCATCTCCACAACGGAGGTTGGCTGTAATGGATCTCCAACGTCTTCTGTCTCTTGTCTTGGTGGTACACTCTGATAGACTCTTTCCCGTCCATCTCTTGATGTTATCTTCCCACTTATAGCGCTGTCTTCCCCTTGCACGTTTACCTTCAACTCTCCCTTCTGTTATGGTCTTCTGCAAGGTGTTATGCCTTTTTATGTGGCCAAAGTATTTTAGCTGCCGAACTTTGACCTCTCTCATTAGTTCTCTTTTCATACCTAGATTTTCTAGGACCTCCTTATTTGTTTTCATCTCTTTCCATGAGATACGCCCCATTCTTCTATATATCCACATTTCAAGAGCCTCAATTCTTTCTTCCAAATGCTTATTCATCGTCCATGTTTCTGCACCATACAGAAATGCAGAATATATATATAACACTTTATGATTCTCAGTTTTAATTTATGAGATAACTGTTTGGATGTCAGTATATGTTTCATGTTGTTGAATGTAGCTTTGGCCATTCCTATTCTCTTCTTGATTTCTGTTTCACATCTGCCATCTTCTGTTATTATATGACCAAGATATACGTAGCTCTTGACTTGTTCAAGGATTTTCCCATTTACGCTTATCTTTAATGTGGGTTTATCGTCTGTTTTGCTAATTATCATAGTTTTAGTTTTCTCAATATTAATGTCGAGTCCATATTCATGACTTATACTGTTCACTTGCTTCACTAGTTCTTGTAACTCCTGTTCGCTTTCAGCTAACAACACGGTATCATCTGCATATCTAAGGTTGTTTATTGATCTTCCACTGATGTTCAGTCCTGGTATTTCCTGTATCTGTTTGAAAATTTTTTCGGTGTATAAATTAAAAAAACTTGTAAACATTCGTCTTCATAACGGATGTCCCTTAGTCCAATGAATCTATTGGCTAAAACCACTGGTTACAATTATTTGTGTACCACTAATGTATATGTCATCGATACTGCACTAGTAACGTTAACGGCAGCTTGTCGTCATTTCCCATAACTGTCTTTTTGTGTCTATGTTAAGTTTCTTTTGTTTTATAGGTTAATTATGAATTACGTCATCAGTCTCTGTTGTCTCTTATGTTAGATAGAATTGAGGGTATCTTTTATATAATGACGTCATCAATCCGTTCACACTATCTTACTGAGTTGTTACAAATAATGTTCATGTACTTTTGTATCTGACTATCTTACTGAGTTGTTACAAATAATGTTCATGTACTTTTGTATCTGACTATCTTACTGAGTTGTTACAAATAATGTTCATGTACTTTTGTATCTGACTATCTTACTGAGTTTTTACAAATAATGTGTCCTTGGTCCTGTAAAAGGCAGTAAGGAATAGAAACAGTGTTATCTACTGTGCTTTAGTAACAGGTCATTGAGGAGAGTTGGGAGTGGTGTCACCTACCTCAACCTGTGTTAATTTAGATAGCAGCAGAAACTAAAGCCAGTTTGGATTCAGGGTGTAAAACATGAAGAAAGGAACAGGAGACAGACATGGAAGAAATAAAGAACACATGGTAAGACCTTGACTAGACGGCACAAGACAGGATGGTTTGGCATGAATTTGTTGGGGGGGCCTGTGCTCCATAGGAAGTTGAAGGGTAATAAATGATGATGTATGAATGAACACAGGATGGGATACAAGCACCGCAGCAAGGACTTGCATGACACATGCTGCTAGAAGCTCTGAAGACATTTTGTTCAAAGTCTATACTTTCTTCTTCTTCTACTCTCTCCTTGTCACTCCTTGTGGAGCATGGAGCCAGCACTATTGTTGATCTTAGGCAGCCTGCACCAACTCTTTTGTACTACTTCAGGAGCGTGGAGCCAGCACTGCAGCATGTCTCCAGGAAGCCTTCACCAAGCATTTGCATGCGCTTGCAGTGATGGTTTCTATGGCGGTCAGTTTTACGTGATGAGGTTGCCAGCCCCATCAAGAAAGCCTATGCTTTACAGGGAACTAACAAATGAAGAAGACCTTTCTGAGAACTTACATGCTGTTCAGTGTTAACTAGGCTTCTTACAGAAATGTCATTATGTAATCATAGGCGAGCAGGGCCCAGGCTCACGATCAGGACCATGCGGTCTTGCCATTGGTGACCAGGTGAATGTAGACCTTGAGCTTGAAATTGTACAGTCTCTCCAGCATGGCCATGGTGGTTGGACAGATGGAATGTTTGAGGTATGTCATTTTCCCCTCACATTGTTGTCCTTCCACAGTTTTATTGTGTGTATGCAAACTCAGTTTTGTGTGCTGTAGGTTTACTATTTGTTCAAAGTGAAGTGTTTTTAATTTGCAAAATTTGTACTTAGGCATATCTGAGAAGGGGAGGGCAACTGTTGAATGAAGACTAACAGGGGCACTATAAAAGTTTTAGAGTAAGAATATAAAACCAAGAGTTCTTACTTACACTGGGGAAAACTGGCAGGTGTTTATTCAATACAGTAGAACTATGATTATCTGAACTCCGATCATCCAAGTTGCCAATTAAGCAGATCAACAAAAAAACAACCAAAGGACAAAGTGGAAATACAGCAATTAATTTGAACAATTAGGTGGAATCCGAGAAGAAAATCACCTAAAGCAATAATTTCTTATGTTAAGAATGGCGAGCGAACTCTTTAGTTTGTTTCTGTATTAAAAAGGGAAGCTAGTAGCTCTAGCAGAAAACAGTGACAAAGGCTGACAAAGTCAAAGTAGAACAAGCAGTATAGAAATGGTTTATTGAAAAAAGATAAGCTGAATTTCAAGACTCATTTTATGTGAGAAGGTTCTAATATTTAATAAAGACTAATTGATTACATGATTTAATGCAGATGAGAGTTCCCTATCTCTAATTAACCAACATTTCAATTATCCGAACAAACCCAGCCATGAATTAATTTGGTATTTGGAGTTCTACTGTAGATTTAGAGAACAGCTGAGAAACAATTTTAAAAGGATTGGTCAACCTGATGCTGTTCGCTTTAATAGTCCTGATCGTTTTGGAACTACTGATGTTCAAGTCACTACTGTCCGCTCATGTAATACTGGTGTGATAGAACTCACTTTTCCTTGGAGATATCACCTGATGTTTGAAATAGTTTGTCTTTCCCTTGATGGATTGAATGTTTAACGCCTTTTCATTAAATTTTTGTCATTAGGTAGCTGTTTACTTCACCATTAACCCCCTCCTTTTCTTCATTATTTTCCTTCCTCGATTTGGGGGGGGGGGGGGGGGGGGGGGGGGGGGGGGGGGGGGGGGGGGGGGGGGGGGGGGGGGGGGGGGGGGGGGGGGGGGACAAACACATGGGGGGGGGGGGGGGGGGGGGGTCCTAAATCTAATTTAAAATTTTCCCTCTCTTGCATCCCCTTTTTTTTTGCTGGCTTTTGTTACCCTTGGTGTCATTGACTTTTCTCAGAGCGACCATAGCTGTTGACATTTGTTTAGCACTGGATTATACTTTGTCTTCAGGACATTCTCTTGTTTTGTTGCATTGTATTGCCTTTGTTCTGTTTCTGCTGTTAGTTTCTTTGTATAGATATTTCTCTGTCTTGTTAAGTTTAAAAAAAAAAAATTATTTTCGCTCCTCCATGTGCTTTTGGGTTTCCCTCTACGTCTTACCCCGGGGATTGCAGAGCAAAGACTGTGTTGTAATGCTGTCAACAGGTTTCGTGAAAGTGTGTCTTAGCCATTGTCAGCATCTTCTCACCTCTTGTTCCACTGGCACTTGTCTGGTTTTTATCATTTCTGCATTGGCGATCTTGTCATATCATCTCATTTTACTTCCTTGTCCACATATCGTTTTCATTCATAACCCTCCACTCCCAAAGGAGCATAGGCCTTCAACAAACACATGCCAAGTCCTCCTGTCACGTGCCATCATCCCAAGCTCCCTCCACGTTCTCCTTACCACTTCCACCTCCTTCTCCAGCTCTCCCCTCCATGCGCCCCCGGTCCACCTCCGCCTCCCCCGCCCCGGGGGCCCCAGAACAAGGACCGCCCTGCAGTGCCATCAACAGGTTTCCTCAGTGTGTGTCCTATCCATCTCCATCGTCTTCTTCTCGTCTCTTATTCCACTGGCACTTGTCTAGTTCTTGTCATCAGTTCCACGTTGGTAACCTTGTCATACCATTTTAATCCCTCTGTTCTACGCAAGCACCCATTTATGAAAGTCTGTAGCTTTTTGGTAGTTGTCTTTGTTGTTCTCCATGTCCCAGAGCCACACAATAGGACCGACCTCACACTTGAGCCAAAGACTCCCATTTTCGCGTTGGATCCGATCTCTCCCGATCTCCATACATTTCCCAACGCAATGAAAGCCCCTCTTGCCCTTTGTACTCTCATTTTGACATCACTGTCTGTCCCTCCAACTCTGTCTATGTTGCTACCAAGATATGTGTACGATTCTACATCTTGTATTGGTGTATCTCCAAGTTCAACCCTGTTATCACTACCTGCATCTATTCTCACGATCTTTGTCCTCTCCCTGTGTATTTTCAGACCCAATTGCCGTGACCTCTCATTGAGTGCTTTCAATTTGTCCTGCATCTGATTACGGCCATGGGACAGAAGAGCTAAGTCATCAGCAAAATCCGGATCATCCAACTGCCCAGTCAGAGTCCTCCGGATTCCATTTCCGTTGTGTGTTGTCGATGTTCTCTTAACCCAGTCTATTGCTAGTAAGAAAAGAAATGGAGACAAGAGGCATCCCTGTCGCACTCCTGTCCCTATCCCAAATGGTTCTGCAAGCTGTCCTTCATGAAGAACTCCGCATGTCATGTCTTTACATGTTTTCTTTACTAAATTAATGACCCTCAGGGGAACTCCACAATGCCCCATCAACCTCCAAAGTGACTCTCTGTCCGCACTGTCAAATGCCCCTTCGTAGTCCACAAATCCGATGTATAGTGGTGAACTCCATTCCAGACCCTGTTCAACTACTATTCTCAAAGTGGCTATCTGGTCTGCACAGGATCTGTCCTGTCGAAAACCCGCCTGTTCACCCCTCAGTTTCCTGTCTATGGACTCTTTTAATCTTTCAAGGATAATCCTGTCCAATACTCTTCCTGGCACTGAAAGTAACACTATTCCTCTACAATTTGTGCACTCTTGTAAATTTCCCTTCCCAGGCAACTTAACCAGATATCCCTCCCCCCTCTCCGCCGGCATCTCTTCCTCCTCCCAGACCCTACCAAGTAATCCATATAACATCTCCGCAGCCGTGTCGACATCTGCTTTGATGGCCTCTGCTGGAATGCCATCAGGTCCAGACGCCCCTCCATCCCCTAGAAGCCCCATGGCTTTCTTTATTTCTTCCTTCGTTGGTCTTTCACCATTAATTTGTAGCTCTTCTTCTGCTGGCTGGATGTCCGAGGGGTCCTGTGGAGCCGGTCTACCGAGAAGGTTCTCAAAATATTCTGTCCACCTCTTCATTTGCTCTCGTATATTGCTGAGCAGCCTTCCATTCCCGTCTTCCATGAAGCAACCTGTTTGCCTGCATTTCCCCACCAGCTTCTCTGTGCTGTTATACAGCTCTCTCATATTACCTTTGGCTGCATCATCTTCTGCCTCTCTTGCCAACTCCTCAATATATTTCCTCTTGTCTCTTTTGATACTTCTTTTTACTTCTTTGTTTGCCTCTGTGCCCACCTCCCGAGCCCTGGCCCCGGAACCTCTGGCCTCGCTTGTGTCCAAATCTGCTCTCCTGCCTTTCCTGTCTCCCATCTCACTGATGGCCTCTGTTGCCACCAGGGCCGGATTAAGCCAGTATGGGGCCTGTAGCATATGTTAAGAAAGGGGCCCTATATTTAAAAAAAAAACAATAAAACAACACAATTATATTTGAACACATACATTTTTAATTTGCATAGTAATTATCATTATCAAAAGTAAAAACACAGTCAACATTATTGTTTAAATATTAATGTTTCTACATTTAGCATGAGCAAATTTGTTGATAATATAGGATGTATCAATTTCACGCAGAAGTTTATGTTCAATGCTCATTAGTGTGAGATTGTTCAATCTCTTTTGACCCATGGTGCTCCTTAGTTCATTTTTAATAAGTTTCAGTTTTGAAAATGATCGTTCTCCAATGCAGTTGGTTACCATTAGTGACAAATAGATGCGCAAGGCGATTTCTACATTTGGAAAACGAGACTCCAAAGAACTGTCAATTATCAAACGGTAAAACTGTAACTCTATAAGGTCTAGAGTGGTGCCAATATGAGAAGCAAGATCAGTTTTCAACAGTTCTGTAAACTGCACAAGTTCTTCACAAAGACTTTCTTCCAGATCTTCCGGATATGATTTAATAAGATTCGATGATCTCGTTACCACCTCTTCAGGTGTAAACGACTGTAACTGACAAAGGAATCCAAATACATCATTCAACTTTTGATAAGCTTTCTGGCATTTTGACAAGGCAGAGAGCAAGCAATCAATAAGGACAAGAAATGTTCGGCTTTTAAACTGCTGAGAAGGCGTTTGAGATTCAACAAGTGGATCAAGTGTGCTGAAATCATCATACTCTCGATTTCGTTTGTGTTTTCTTCGAGTTTGTTCTTGATAATGTTCACACTCAGTCAGATCCTTGGCTCTTTTGCTCTATGTCTGCAAAAGTAGACCGCATAGCTTGAATATACCCCCGCAGGAATTCATAGAGTGCACAAGCTGTATTCAAATCTTGGTCAGAAGATTGCAAAGAAGCACTGGTCATTTGAAAACGCTGTAATACTTGATCCCACAGTATGATCATTATTCCTGTTTCTAGCTTCATCATGGTTGAAAGTAGACCACTAGCCTGTTGACGACACTCTGCCTTCTGATCATTGTTATCTGAAATATCATCCAAGACTTGTTTTGTTGCAGAAAAGCTGTGTAAAAGTGCTTTTGTTGCATCTGCCCGAGCGGACCACCTGGTATCTGACAGTCTTTTCACAAAGGGCAAATGGAATTATTATGAGTACCGCCAGCACATAATGCAGTAGAAAGGAGACCCCACCGGTAGGTAGAAGCAGAAAAGAAGGTGTACAGGCTTTCAACAAATCTAAAGAAAATGACTGCTTCTTGACAACCTTCAGCAGCACATTTTCCAACCAAATTTAGAGAATGTGCAAAACACGGAATGTAATGCGCAAACTTATTCATCTCTTTAATTCGTGCTTGTAATCCTATAAACTTGCCACTCATGTTGCTGGCGTTGTCATAACTTTGACCACGGCAGTCTTTAATATCAATGTCATTTGCCTTTAAAAAATTAAGTAGACTTTTAGTAAGCTGTTCAGCACTATGACGTTCCATATCCAAAAATGTCACAAATCTTTCAACTGGTCCAGATGGCAAAACATAGCGCAGAGTCAAAGTCAGCTGGTCCATATTAGATACAAGTTATCTGGAGTAGAATCCAATGAAATGGAATAATACTTGTATTTCTTCACTTCACAGAGAATGTGATCCAGTATGCTGGATCCAATCAGATTGATGAATTCCTCACACGTTGTTTTAGATAGATATGATGTATGTCCAAATCCTTTGTTTGCATGAGTACGTATATGCTCTACCAGAAAAGGGTCAAACTTGGCCAGTAATTCTAACAACCCTAAGTAATTCCCGTTATAAGGGAACCCAACAATTTCATCGCTGCCACGAAATGAAAGGCCTCATTCTGCTAAAAACTTCACAACTTCAATTATTCGCTCTAGAAGTTTGTGCCAATACTTTTCTTGAATGTCCATTTGTTTCACAAGTTGGGAATCGACACGTTCACCTTTGTTTTTACGCATCAACAATGAAATTAAAGCTTATCTATGTGAGGAGCTTTCTTCATGTCGACGCAATAGATTGCCTGCATTTTTTCCAGTCATTAAACCCTTCCACAGTAAACTTTGATGAACATTCTGAAGTCTTTAGCTTGCATGGGAAACAGAATAGGCGCCCTTTACTTTCTGAATAGCATAACCAATTTCTTGCATGTTGCTTGTTTGTAAGTTTATGAATATGTGTAAAAATAAGACTTCTGACATGATCGAGTTTTCTTTTCAGTGTCATACAATCGCACGGATGAAGAGAAGGCACTATCAACATGTTGACATTTTTCACTTCCCTTGGATATCCAATATTCACGCTCACAGTCATCTATAGTGTTCGGCCAGTCACCAATATCATTAGAGTACTTCTTCGTTTCACTTATTCTTTCACATTCAGACTCAGTGTATACTGGGTTTTGCTGTATGTTTTCTGCTGCACAGCCTGCACTAGTACTAGTTGTTCCTGTACTTCCAGCTTCAGCGGTTAGAGTACCACCACCATGAACATCAAAATATTCTGTCAGCTTACGTGTTTTTGATATCACAAGTTGATCTCTTCTTTCTTTTTCTTCCTTCGCTTTACGTTTTTCACTTCCAGAAGCATAATTACGTCCAATATCTCTGTGTCTACTGCTCATTTTTTGAGTTTTCTAACCTTACAAATCAAGAAATTTTAATAAAGATCGAAAGAGAGTGCGAGCACGCCGTATACCTCGATTAAAACAGGAAGTTTCCATTTCCTAAATTCTAGTTTTTATTGTTAATGCAAATTCATTTCACAAAGAACGAAACAAAATTAGAGGGGCAGTCGCCTAGAGCCAAAATAGTGGCTTCCGTCCAAACGTGACCAAATTTTCAACGCCACTTAAATGGCTTCCGTCCGCAAACAGTTAAGATAAAAATAATGAAGAGCCATACTAAGTCACCCTCTTATGCTCTTTCTCTCACAATTTCGTGACACCAAATGAAAAGGCGCTAAAGATGGCATAAATCACAAGATCATTGGTTTAACGCTCGTATTAGAAGATGACCAAAAAATTATGTACATATTTATTGGCGCGGGGCCCCTAAAAGCACGGGGCCCGTAGCATATGCTACTTTTGCTACTACGTTAATCCGGCTCTGGTTGCCACCCATGCCTTCCGTTGTCGTTCCCCTTTCCCCAGCATCTCCTCACACGTCTCATTCCATACCGCCTTGACCTGCTGCCAATAGTCCTCTATTCTCTGCCTCTTCCAGCTGTTGGAGCACCTGAAATTTGTTGGATATTGTAACCGCAAATTTGTCTCTTGTCTCTTTTTTTTTTTTTTTTTTTTTTTTTTTTTTTTTTTTTTTTTTTTTTTTTTTTTTTTTTGCGTTCGCCCGCTAATACTCGAGGCGAAATCTCAGGTTATCATTTATGTCTAACCTGACATTGATTTTACGTGAGTATCCCTTTATTTCTTGTACAGAGACAAATGTCCCTCGCCATTCAGGCAAATACTCGCCGATTTCGGAGGTACCCATTGCAGCTGGGTCGGCTCAGGAGCCGCCAGTCCCTGGTCGACGACACTCCTTCAAATGTCCTCGCCAGGTCTCGAGTTAATCCAGTCCAAATCCCGGTCGACGAAAAATCCTCAAATGCCGTCGCCCGGGTTTGATCCTGTATCACCCGGTCGCCAGAGCGGTGTTGTAACCACTACGCTAGCGCGGCTCCCTCTTGTCTCTTGATTTCCCAGATGTCCCACATTAAATTGTTGTCTATAATTTTGCACTGCCACACATCTCCCGAGTTTCATTTTTACCCTGGCTATCAGAAGGTGGTGGTCCGATGCCACATCCGCTCCCCCATATACCCCCACATCCTGCAATGATGATCCAAACTTCTTGTTTATGCATATATGATCAATCTGATTCTGTGTTCCATGGTCTGGTGACATCCATGTTGCCCTGTGCACTCTCTCACATGGAAACACGCCTCCTCCCATAGCCAGTTGACCCGAAGCACAGAAGTCTGAGAACAGTTCCCCATTCTCATTCAGGGTTCCCCATTCTCATTCATTACCCCTAGCCCCTGTTTTCCCATGCCAACGGCTTCCCATTCAATGAGTGCTTTCTGTGCTTCTTTAGATAACACAAGAGCTACCCCTTCACTGTGGTGTGAACTTTCGTCTTCATGTCCCGAGGATAGCAACAACTCACCCGTGATGAGTCTCCTACTGTCTACCCCCTTCCACTCCATCTCACACAGTCCCAGAACCTCAATTTTATATTCCCTCATCTCTGCTGCCACCTGTGCCACTCTCCCCTGTTCGTTTAATGTCCGAACATTCCAGGTGCCAAATCTGGAAGCTCTCCCAGAAGAAAGAAGGCCAGTCAGCAACACAGACTCCTTTCGGCTTTCTCTGTGTTGCGTCATACGCCTCCCTGCGAGAGGACCCTCCCCTGTCCCGGATGGCTGTGCTTTATTTTCTTTATTTGACTTGTCCATGTGTGTTGAAGTTTTTGTGGTTTAAATTTTTTTTACAGGATGGGGTAACTGGCCCCGTGCCCAACCCTCCTTAGTCGCTTTCTATGACATGCTTGTCAGGGAACAGTGTTACTATTCTTTGCTCCCCTTTCGGGCCCCGGTAACACATGGGTGACATATCGTTTTAGTGCTTAATAAATACTTGCAATATCAAATGCTAGACAAATACTGTATTGCTTTTCTAACGCATCTGTCTTCTTTTGGATTATGGTCATTGACTGAAACATCTTTAGCATGTTCTGCTATGGGTACTACATTCCCAGATATTTGTGTTGTTGTTGAAATGTTGACTTTTATAATGATTTTTTTTCTTTTAGTCTTTTCTTGTCATTGTATGTTCTATAATAAAATAAAGATTGTGTAAAAAGTCCCAGTAGATTTAACACTTGAAACTTCAGGTCTTTTAATACTTTGTACATTTCATAATCATGAATTTATTAGAGTCTTGTTGTACATAGGGGAGTTGAAGAGTAATAAATGATGATGTACGAATGAATACAGGATAGAATAGGTAAAGGTGCCGAGTTTGAATCATGCTACCGACATGCTCCAGTCTACCCAGCTGTAAATGGGTACTTCACTTTTTGAGTTAGGGAAATAAAAGGCAGCAAGGATGGGAACTGGTCACCCCACCTCTCGATGCTGGACCTAGGCATGGTGGAGTCTCTAACACTTCACTCCGCTACAGCAGTATCTGCTGTGGGACTACCTTGACCGTTACATTTTAGAATGCTAAAGTGCAGTTTTGTGAGTATTTTCTTGTTCCGTCTTGCAGTGTTTGGGTACCACAGGAACAGTGGTGGGTATCGATGAGGACCACGACATCGTTGTCTCATATCCAAGTGGCAACAGGTAGATGTTGAAAATGTATTCTTTTATTTAACTGTGATTGTTTTAAGTGTGTCACCAAAGTAGGGAATAGCTGAGAATGGTGTAGCAGGCAGAAAGTAGAGTTGGGATGAATAGAAGTTTTTAATATTATAAAGCTATGGGGCTGCCGCGCTGACTTGGAAAAGACTGTGAACTTCGTCCTGGCGACAGGCCTGCAGATTTAGCATGACTACAAACTGAATGCAGAAGAAGAAGAAGAATATTCTTATAAATAAGAAAAATTAACGGTGCTTTGCTGATGAATAAGAGTGGAGAGTAAGACTAGTCAGAAGTGTAATATTAGATTGTTAAAGTAACAACTCCCAATGGGCTGATCACCCGTTTGCCAGTCACTTTGATTACGGAAACAACGGCAAACGGATTGATTTGTCGTTGCCCTAAAGACGCCATTAGGCGTGATGGGAACAACGGCAGAGAAAATCTATTCGCTGTTGCCCTTAAGACGCCACTAGGCGTAATGGCCACTGACTGCTTTGCCGGTCGTTGGCTAAGGACGGAAGAAGAAGAAGAAAGTAACAACTATGATGCAGAAATCCAGGCAATCAACGTGGCAACCGAGAAACTGTTGAACACCAATCTCGGTCCACAGCCTGTGGTGTTCCTGACAGATGCAAGATCAGCACTTCAAGCACTTTAGTCCAGAAAATTACCAGGTATACAAGCCTTACTGTCTGAACTGTGCAACCAGCGCAAGGTCGCCATACAGTGGATACCGTCTCACTGTGAAATACCAGGAACGAGAGAGCAGACCGACTGGCTAAAGAAGGTGCTGCAGACGAGCAACTGGATGTACCAGTTACGTACCATCAGAAGAAAAAGATGATCAAATCAATCAGAAAGTTGCACAAACCAACGCAGGATGACTACCAAGCTATGAACAGATCAGAACAAATTGTCATTCTGTGCCTCAGAACAGGACACAACTGACTCCACAGCCACATGTATAAAAAATTTAAGATTGGCAATTCAGCCATGTGTTTATGTGGACGGGCACCCCAGACTGCAGATCACAGACTTCAAAACTGCCCTGATGATGATATATTGAGGAAAACCCACTGGCCCAGAGAAACAACACTGGAAGCAAAACTATACAGACCTCTGTATGAACTACAAAAGACAGTGAAGTTTATACAAGAAACAACATTGCAGATATAGACAATATATTTCAAGCGAACGAAAGAAGAAGAAGAAGATTGTTAAAAAGAAGAAACAAACAAAGAAAACAAAACAAATTAGTTATCAGTGCATTTTGGTAAACTTTAAGCCAGTTTTTCATATGGAGTATGGGGATGCATGAAGTAAATTTTTATAACAAAAGTTGCGCTGGCATTGAGTGGACAGTGGAAGAAAGTTTTTAAAAGAAGTATGATTTTCATTACGTAATTTTAGTTGATTTTACACACATTATTGGTGGCACTGACTGAAGTAAGTACTACAAATATAATCTTGTTGATATCATCCACCATTATATAATTTTATTCCAAAAAACTACTAATGCTTTGAATTTTACTCTGGGAAGTGAGGGTTGTGTTCCAAAGTTAAGGAAGCTAATGTAAATATTTAATAAAACACAGTCATGTTGTTCATACACTGAGGGTCTATAAGTTAGCTGTTTCTCCCGTCTGTATGTGACCTGTGTAGGTCCCAGGAGTCTTTGAAGAGACAAAGAAAGAACAGGACACCTACACTCCTCAGGTATGTCGTACAAGGTGACTAATAGGAGGATAGGCAAGGGGGCTGGCAACTTCATCATGTAAAACATATTGTCATAGAAACCACTGCTGCAATGATCATGTGACTGCTTGGTGCAGGCATCCTGCAGGGACCAGCTACAGTGGTGGCTCCATTCTCCCTAAGGAACGCAAATGAAAATAATGATGATATTTACAGGGCCTGTTAAAATCAGTTGTTCTGATTGGAGACGCAGTAGCATAGTGGTTAGTGCACAGGCTTCTTAGCTCGGTGGTCCATGGTTCCATCCCCAGTTGAGGTTGGATTTTTTAGACCTCATGAATTGGGTACCAGAGCAACTTCTGGGAAGGTTATGGTGGCCGGCGTGATACTGACCACCCCTAGTGTGCCGATGGTCAAGAAAATATTGGCCTAACACCAAATTCTCAGTGGACATGTAACGGGGTCCTTTTTATTTTTTCCTTGTTCTGATTATTAAAAAGTCATGTCAGTTTGTTTTTGTTGTTGAAAAAAATGAAACATTCTAAATTTTCAAGTGAAAGGCGCTGGCCACCCCCATCCTATTTTTTCTCTTTCTCTGGAATTTCCCAAAATCCATTACTTCAAATTTGTCAGATATTGGTTGCTTTGCTTTGAATCCATTGGGGGAGGGGGGGGGGGGAACTAAGAGGTATGGTGTCTGCCTCTAATTCTAAAGGTAGCAGGTTCAGTTCCTCGTACAGGGAATATATTTGATGGAATTTTTTTCAGAACCAATAGGTCCTAATGATGTCATACTCCCCCTTGATCTCATGGGCAGTGAGATCAGATGCCTAGCCTTCTCGGTTAAGGGCAGAAAAATAAGAGGTCCCATGTGCAAGTCGTGCACATTAAAACATCCAGTGGCAGTTGGAAATAGTAAAGAGTAGGCCATACGGCCGCTGCCCTGGCAAAATTTTAAAAATGAGGAAACCTACCCACCAAAAAAATCGGAGCACTGATAGATTTGTCCGTGTGCAATGAAGATGGTCATTCAACCAAAACCAAACTATACAAATCCAAATAGTTTATCATGGTGACATTTGGTTCATAGTTGGATTATTAATGTCATCATCAGTCCATCAATTTAAAAAACAAATTTAATATTCTTTGCTGTGTTATTGCAGTTAATTTCTTTGCATTGATATTTCTTTCTTGTGTAGTATTTTTATTTTTTTTAAATTATTTTTTTGTTTCATGTGTTTGTTGTTAATTAATTGTTTTTTAAATTAATTAATAGTTTTTTTCCTTTGTCATTTTCTCATGGCCTTTCTATATTCTCACCTTTGTTTCCTGTTTGTGACCATGGCTGACAAATGTTAACCTCAATAACAGCCCTATGTTTCTCTTATATTATTCAATTGTCCATGGATACATGCCTATACAGATGGATCAGCAACTAATGCTGTTAGGAATGGAGGTGCCGGTATTTTTATCTCATATCCTGACAACCACTTTGAGACTAGGCACATTCCCACTGGTAAATTCTGTTCCAACTATACAGCTGAGGTTCAAGCTCTAGAGCAAGCTGCAAATATGATTTATAACACCAACTCTGACTGCCACCAGGTAGTCATCCTCACAGATGCACTGTCTGTCCTGCAAGCTCTCAAGGGTGGTAAACTCCCGCGGTAAACTCCCGCACCTGAGAAATGAACTAAACAAGGTAGCTGCCAAAAAGAGAACCATACTTCAGTGGGTACCATCTCATTGTGGTGTACCCGGAAATGAAAAGGCAAATAAACTTGCGAAAAGGAAGGAGAATGTGAACAAGAAGATAATGAAGTCACATACTTTGAGAAAAAGAGAGCTATCCAGACTATCAGAAGAGAACAGAACAAACCCAAAGATGACTATCACACTCTCGACCGGCAGGGACAGATAACTATTTTTTGCCTCAGGACAGGGCATAACAAACTGAATAAACACATGCACAAGCTACGATTGTCTGCTTCACCACTGTGCACATGTGGATTAAACGAACAAACTGCTGAGCATGTTCTACAGGATTGTCCTCTGTATGACCAGTTAAGAAAGATATACTAGCCCAATGACTCAACACTAAACTCAAAGCTATATGGAGCTAAAGAGGAACTTCAAACAACAGTCGAATTCATCATGAGAACTCGTCTGACAGTGTAAACATCAGTTTGCGTATTTATTAAAAACTTTCTCTTATTAGTTTTACAGCAAGTCTTTTTATTACTTAAGCATAAATCTTTATGTTAAACTTTGGTGCATTTTTTTAAACAGACTCTGGGCAAAATTGGTAGAGTCCAGCAAATCTACCATGATAATGACCTGAAGGTGGAAGTTTGTGGCACTTCCTGGACATACAATCCTCTGGCAGTCACAAAGGTTGCTTCAGCTGATGGAGCTGCTATTGGGTGCTCCTCTGGAGGCAAGTATTCTATATTCAGTGTTAGATAAAGCCTTGCATGGAAATTGTGTTATAAATGGAAGGAAATAGGAGCCGTAAAGAATGGCACTTGTAATTATGTTATAACCTGAAATGGAAGCTGTGAAAAATGGCATTTGGAACCATGTTAGTTAAATCCTGAAATGGGAGCTGTGGATAAGGGTATTTGTAGCTGTGTTAGTTATATCCTGAAATGGGAGCTGTGGATAATGGCTCTTGTAACTGTGTTAGGTGTTAGTTATAGCCTTAAAAAATGGGAGCTGTCTTAAATGGCATTTGTAACTGACTGTGATAGTTATAAGTATGAAATTGGAGCTGTCAAAAATGGCATTGGTAATGGTGTTAGTTATAACCTAAAATGGGATGTGTCTAAAATGCCATGTGTAACAGTGTTAGTTATAAGTCTGAAATGGGAGCTGTGGAAAATGGCATTTGGAACCATGTTAGTAATAGCCTGAAATGGGAGCTGTGGTTAATGGCATTTGTAACTGTGTTAGTTACATCCTGAAATGGGAGCTGTGTATAATGGCACTCGTAACTGTGTTAGGTGTTAGTTATAGCCTGAAAGAATGGGATCTGTCTTAAATGGTGTTTGTAACTGACTGTTAGTTATAAGCATGAAATGGGAGCTGTGGAAAATGGCATTTGTAACAGACTGTATTAATTATAAGCCTGTAATGGGAGCTGTGAAAAATGGCCTTTTTAACTTTTATAGCCTGAAAAAATGGGAGCTGTCTAAAATATCATTTATAACTGAATGTGTTAGTTGTAAACCTGAAATAAGGGACTGTGGAAAATGTCATTAGTGACGTTGTGTTGGATGGAGTCTAAAATAGAACCACTTTAGGTGAAATGAAACTTTTTTGTGTGCATCTGTAAGCTAGATTTTTAACTTGTAACCTCAGAAAGTATGTGATCTTTCTTCTTCTGAAGAAATCTGAATTTAAACATTTAATCTACTTTTACTTACTTACTTATTCGTTCCTCTTCTACCGTGAGGTGTAGATGTTTGTAAGAGAGAGCACCATACTATTCTGTCGTAGTCCGTTCCAGTTCATCGCCTTTAGAATCAGTCTGGTTTTCTCTCTTATGTTTCGCGTGATAAGGTTATTAAGACAAACAGGTGATTGGCCTGTTGTGCCTTTGCATGGTGGAGGGGCTGCCTCCTTATGGCCTCCATGCAGGCCGCCCTCCTCCTTTTTCAGCCGGATTTGGGACTGGCCTAGGCAGAGTTTTTATCTACTTTTAATTTAATCAACTTTTAATTTAATGTACTTTTACCTTAAGGCTTACACTTTATTGAGTTCTTTGTAAACTAACTTTTTGGAATGTCATGTTATAAGATTTTTTTGTTACATCTGTAAATCTGAACAGAGCGTTTGAGTGCACTTCTGAAGAAGCTGTTTGAGACTCATGTGTCAGGTGACGTCAATGAAGAGTTAGTTAAGGCTGCAGCAAATGGAGATGGGGTTAAAGTGGATGAGATCCTGCAGCGGGCTGAGTCAGATGTAAGTTTTTGTGTGAAATATGTTTGTTGTGGCAGTACATATCTCTGAACAATAGCTAGGAACAGATGCTTATACTTTTTCCCCATTTTTAAACAAGATTAAGTCAAATAAAATTAATTACTGTTTATGCAGAATCATCATTATCAGCATCTCCTATTTTGATCCTTATGTAGTGTGGGGCCAAAACTGCAGCTGGAGCCCTTGCACCAAAATGCATGCATCTGCACCAAAATGCATGCGTCTGCACCAAAATTCATGCGTCTGCACAGTAGTTTCTGTAGCAGTTTGTTTTACATGATGAGATTGCCATCACCATGCACAGCTTCATAACTTCATATTGGCCACCTTGTATGACATGCTTGAGGGGATCCTTAGTCCTTTTTATTCTTTGTCTCTTCATAGACTCCCAGGAGCTACATGGGGGCCGTGGCAGGAATAGAAGGGTTGAAATAGTAAGACAAAGATCACCAATGTAAAACTGATGGAAAGAAGCAAATACCATTGGATTGAGAGCTGAGGACAGGACTTTAGCACTGCATAGGACACACATTGAAGAAGCCAGTGAAATTGAGGATCCAAAAAACCAAAAATAAATTTAGAAGAGTGTTATCTTTAATGAGTGGTACAGTAAAGGAAGGTTTGGCATGAAATAACTGAAGGCGTAAGCTCCACAGGGAGGTGTAAGACAAAAATATATGTATGTATGTGTGCGAGTGTATGTTTTCAAATGGCGCCCAAATAGCATTTCAAAAGTAGCCCAGAGTTGCACAAATTGTGTTCCAAAGTCACCCAAAATAATCAGAAATCTGCCAAATTGTGATAGTCCAAAGAAACTTTTTTGATTTTCAAAATATTTTGGTTTTCGGGTGTTCATATTAAAGGATATAGATCTGTATAGGAACTCATTCACTTTAAGTAGTTTTCTATGTTTTTTATAGCTTGGTCACATAATTACTTTTCTGTGTTACAGAGCTTAGTCACAGTAATTGTTTTTCAGATCTACAAGAACTCAAGTCTTATTAATTCATTTTCTATGTTTACAGGAGCTCGGTCACATTAGTTATATATGTTTACAGGAACTCAGTCACATTAGTTTTCTGTGTTTACACAGCTCAGTCATGTTAGTTTTCTGTGTTTACAGGAACTCGGTCACATTAGTTTTCTGTGTTTATGCAGCTCAGTCACATTAGTTTTCTATGTTTACAGGAACTCGGTCACATTAGTTTTCTGTGTTTACGCAGCTCAGTCACATTAGTTATATATATTTACAGGAACTCGGTCACATTAGTTTTCTATGTTTACAGAGCTCAGTCACATTAGTTTTCTATGTTTACAGGAACTCAGTCACATTAGTTTTCTCTATTTGTGGAGCTCAGTCATATTAGTTTTCTATGTTTACAGGAACTTGATCACGTTGGTTGGTTTTCTTTGTTTACACATTAATTATTGTTCTGTTAATTAAGTACTCAGTCACATCAGTTAGTTTTATATGTTTGTATAATTAGTTTTATATGTTTGTATAATTAGTTTTATATGTTTGTATAATTAGTTTTTTTTAAAATATGTGCAGGTCTGTAACCCTTTATCCAAAATCCTTGCGAGCAGCTATGTTTCCAAAACTGGATATTTTTATGTTTTGAAATTTCACCCAAATCATTCAAAAGGTAGCCCAAATTTGCTTAATCTGCCTCGGAAAATAGCCAATAGTCGCCCAAAATATTCACACATTGCCCAAATTCTGATAGAAAACTGCCCAAAGAAGCTTTCAATTTTCAGAATATTTTGGTTTTTGGGTGATCAGATAAAATGTTATTGACCTGTATAAAAAATTCACTCACATATAATTTATTATTATTATTTATTTTGTTTTGGCTCACATGTATATGATAAGTTTATCTGATTCCTTTAATTTCTGCCACAAGGTAAATGGAGTATTTGCTGGCCACACAGCTCTTCAAGCTGCCTCACAGAATGGTCACATCGAGGTGATCAAAGTCCTCATCAAGCATGATGTCAATATGGAAGTAGAGGTATGTTCGTTATCAAGTTTTTCCTTAGCATGCTTACATGTTTGTGGGTTTGACATTTCAGCATACAAGTTAACTAGATTATTTTATATAGCTGCTTACAGAGAATGTTTGTGGGTTTGACATTTCAGCATACAAGTTAACTAGATTATTTTATATAGCTGCTTACAGAGAATGTTTGTGGGTTTGACATTTCAGCATACAAGTTAACTAGATTATTTTATATAGCTGCTTACAGAGAATGTTTGTGGGTTTGACATTTCAGCATACAAGTTAACTAGATTATTTTATATAGCTGCTTACAGAGAATGTTTGTGGGTTTGACATTTCAGCATACAAGTTAACTAGATTATTTTATATAGCTGCTTACAGAGAATGTTTGTGGGTTTGACATTTCAGCATACAAGTTAACTAGATTATTTTATATAGCTGCTTACAGAGAATGTTTGTGGGTTTGACATTTCAGCATACAAGTTAACTAGATTATTTTATATAGCTGCTTACAGAGAATGTTTGTGGGTTTGACATTTCAGCATACAAGTTAACTAGATTATTTTATATAGCTGCTTACAGAGAATGTTTGTGGGTTTGACATTTCAGCACAAGTTTCTAGATTATTTTATATAGCTGCTTACAGTGAATGTTTGTGGGTTTAACGGGTCAGACAATAAGTTAACTAGATTATTTTATATAGCTGCTTACAGAGAATGTTTGTGGGTTTGACATTTCAGCATACAAGTTAACTAGATTATTTTATATAGCTGCTTACAGAGAATGTTTGTGGGTTTGACATTTCAGCATACAAGTTAACTAGATTATTTTATATAGCTGCTTACAGCGAATTATTTTTGACATTTCAGCATACAAGTTAACTAGATTATTTTACAGAGACAGAGAATGTTTGTGGGTTTGACATTTCAGCATACAAGTTAACTAGATTATTTTATATAGCTGCTTACAGAGAATGTTTGTGGGTTTGACATTTCAGCATACAAGTTAACTAGATTATTTTATATAGCTGCTTACAGAGAATGTTTGTGGGTTTGACATTCTGAAATGTCAAACCCACAAACATTCTCTGTAAGCAGCTATACAAGTTAACTAGATTATTTTATATAGCTGCTTACAGAGAATGTTTGTGGGTTTGACATTTCAGCATACAAGTTAACTAGATTATTTTATATAGCTGCTTACAGAGAATGTTTGTGGGTTTGACATTTCAGCATACAAGTTAACTAGATTATTTTATATAGCTGCTTACATAGAATGTTTGTGGGTTTGACATTTCAGCATACAAGTTAACTAGATTATTTTATATAGCTGCTTACAGAGAATGTTTGTCATCTCCTCATTACCCATCAGCTCCCCAGTAATCATAAGCTTTCAAAAAATGTATCCCAGCTCCTGTCCTGTGCTGTCCACTCAAGGTCTTACTTACATACCTAGTCATCCCTCTTCTACCATGAGGTGTAGAGGTTTGTAGGAAGGAGCGCCATACTATTCTATTGGCTGTCTCCACTCAAGGTCTTACTTCTTCTTCTTTCGTTGGCTTGAAATATATTGTCTATATCTGCAATGTTGTTTCTTGTATAAACGTCACTGTCTTTTGTAGTTCATACAGAGGTCCGTATAGTTTTGCTTCCAGTGTTGTTTCTCTGGGCCAGTGGGTTTGCCTCAATATATCATATTCGGGGCAATCTTGAAGTACGTGCTCCGCAGTCTGGGGTGCCTGTCCACATGTACACATGGCTGAATTGCCAATCTTGATTTTTGTATACATGTGGCTGCGGAGGTGGTTGTGTCCTGTTCTGAGGCGCAGAATGACAATTTGTTCTGATCTGTTCATAGCTTGGTAGTCATCCTGTGTTGGTGTTGGTGGCTTTCTGATTGATTTGATCATCTTTTTCTTCTGATGGTACGTAACTGGTACATCCGGTTGCTCGTCTGCAGCACCTTCTTTAGCCAGTCTGTCTGCTCTCTCGTTTCCTGGTATTCCACAATGAGACGGTATCCACTGCATGGCGACCCTGCGCTGGTTGCACAGTTCAGAAAGTAGGGCTTTTATACCTGGCAATTTTCTGGACTGAAGTGCTTGGAGTGCTGATCTTGCATCTGTCAGGAATACTACAGGCTGTGTACCGAGATTGGTGTTCAATAGTTTCTCAGTTGCCACTTTGACTGCCTGGATTTCTGCATCATAGTTGTTACAGAATGTCCCCGTTGGTACTCTGACCCTAGTGTTGTTTGGGTATTCTATGTACACTCCTGCTCCTCCATTCTTTACTGCATTCTGTGCTGACCCATCCGTGTATACTCGGATCCAGAGGTCCTGTGGGTATTCATCTTCCAGGAAACTGAGAGTGACTATCCTACGTTGCACACTGTTCTGGTCATCCCTGTCGAATATTCCTTTCACTTTTGTCTGGATGTGTACTGGTAGTCTAGGCTTCTCTCTCCAAGGGGTTTGTTCTGGCACAGACTTTAGGGGGCTGTTAACTTCAGGCAGGTCTGAGGTTTGTCTACAAAATCGTTTGGCCTGATGGATAAAGTTGCTTCTTTTCAATCGCCCCATTGCTAGGTTTTGGAATCTGTCCTTCATTGGATGGCTCGGCATACAGAGGAACTTTTTTGCCCGTGTTAGCACTTTCGTGTCTCTGTGTTCTCTCGGTGCTTGTATCCTCCCCATTTTCTCCATCTCCACTAAAGGCGTTGATTTCATTGCCCCCATAATGACCCTAAGCACCTGGTTTTGCACCTTATCTAGCTCTTGTAATGTGGTGTTTGATGCTGGACACCATGCAGCTGACCCATATTCCAGGTGTGGTCGTATGCCCTGCTGGTAAACTTTACTAAGTATTTTCCCGTTGGCTCCCCATGTGGTTCCACTTAGTTTTCTCAGGATGGCTAACTTCCTCCTGGCCTTTGTTGCTGCCTTTTTGATGTGCTGCTTCCATGTCAGCCTATCATCGAATGTAACTCCGAGATAGGTGGGTTGCTTATCTTCTCTCAGGAGCTCTTCATTTATCTTGATGACACCAGCTTTTTGTTTGGGAGAGAGGGTGAAGAGCGTAGTGCTGCACTTGTCTGTGTTGATGCTGATACACCATCTATTTGCCCATGAGGTTAAGGCATCTATAGCTCTTTGTAACAGTTTGGTGGCCACTGTTGCATGCTCATCTGTGCACCATATTACCAGGTCATCAGCGTACATTGCCACTTTCATTCCATGTGGTAGTTCAGCAACCAGGTCGTTGATGTAGACTAGGAAAAGTGTGGGGGACAGAACCCCTCCCTGAGGGATGCCATGACGCAGTAGAATTTTCTTACTCTTGAGGCCATCTAGTTGTACTCGGGCTCTTTTTTTTTTTTTTTTTTTTAAACGCCCACTAATACTCGAAGCGAAATCTCATGTTATTGTTAATGTCTAACCTGACATTGATTTTACGTGAGTATCCCTTTTCTTGTACAGAGACAGGTGTCCCTCGCCATTCAGGCAGATACTCGCCGATTTCGGAGGTACCCATTAGAGCTGGGTCGGCTCAGGAGCCGCCAATCCCTGGTCGACAACACTCCTTCAAATGTTCTCGCCAGGTCTCGAGTTAATCCAGTCCAATTCCCGGTCGACGAAAAATCCTCAAATGCCGTCGCCCGGGTTTGATCCTGAATCACCCAGTCGCCAGAGCGGTGTTGTAACCACTACGCTAGCGCGGCTCCATAAGGGCTCTTCTGTTATGCAAGTATGCTTTCACCCATTTGTACATCCTACCATTCACTCCACAATTTCTCAGTTTCTTTAGAAGCCCTTCTTTCCAAACCTTGTCATATGCTTTCCTTAGATCTATCCATGCTGTTAGTACCAGTTTCTTATCTTGGAACACATCCTCAATCTCTTGGGAAAGGTAAGTTGCCTGATCTTCGGTAGAGTAACACTGCCTAAAGCCCGCCTGCTGTGGTACAAGATGGTTTTCACTTTCAAGGTACCACTGTAGCCTGAGGTTGATGATACGTTCCATTGTTTTGCAGAGACAGCTTGTAAGGATAATTAATGTGTAGCTGGAGGCCGTGGAACTGTCTTTTCCTGGTTTTAGGAGTGGTATCATGATTGCTTCCCTCCAGGTCTGTGGAACTCTGCCTGAGTTCCAACAGATATTGAAGATCTGCAGCAGCTTGTTTTTGCTGCGGTTCCCAAGTTCTTAATCATTTCATTGGACACTCCATCAACTCCTGGTGACTTTCTCATTTTCAATTTGGATATTGCAAGCTCCAGTTCTCTGAATGTGATTGGTGCCTCCATAACTTCAGGTATGGTTCCAACTTGTCCTGCGTATTGTTGTTTCTCACGAGTCTCATGTTGCTTCTCTGGGCTAACTTCAATGTTGTTGTCTTTAGCAAAGGAGTCTGCAAAGTGATCAGCTGCCTGTTTTCCCATGAGGATGTTTCCATCTTTGTACAGAGCAATCTTTGAGTTTCTCCCTGTACCCTCATCGTTAAGTTGTTTTACCAGCTTCCACAGTTTCCTTGTATCTCTTTCGAAGTTCAAGGACTCTGTTTTCTCCTTCCAGCTTTTCCACCTGGCCTGCAACTTGGCCCTTTGAAATTTGACCTTAGCTTGCTGGTAGTTATTGTGGTGTTCTTGGCATGGACTGGTCTCTGCCTGCTTTCGAGATGTTTCCACATCGTTGTGCAGTTGCTCTAGTTCACTATTCCAGTATGGTTTGTAGTGCTTATGAGCCCCTCTAGGTATTTTTTCACGAGCAGCCTGTAATATGCATCTGCTGAATTCATCGACTAGCTTATTGATGTCTTTGTCTACAGTCAGATCTCTAGCCAGTATACTGGTACGATGCTGGTACATTGTCCAGTTTGCCTTCTTGTAGTTCCACCTAGAGAGAGTGCTGCTCTCCTTGACAAGTTCATTTTCCACGATTAGGAAGACTGGCCGGTGGTCGCTGCCTCCAAGTTGTTTCTCTACAACGCGTGTGGTGTTCCACTCCAGACCGGGTGAGTGGAATGCCAGGTCTGGTGTAGAGATGGTGTGCCATGATCTCGAGTAGAAGGTTGGTGGGTCGATTGGCTGGTTAATCAGAATAAGCCCATTGTCATCCTGCCAGTTTTCAAGCTCCTCACCTCTCCTGTCCATGTGATCATAGCCCCAGCTCTGTGAGTGGCTGTTGAAGTCTCCGCATACAATCAGTCTTTCTTTTGCTGGGATTGTATCTAGTGCCAGTGGGCGGTCGCTCGGACAGTAGTAGTTGAGCAGGTGGAATTCTGAACTTTCTGATCTGAGATGAAGCATCTGGTATTCCGCCCCCTCCATATATGTTTCAAGCTGACATGCACTGATGTTATTCCTCACGAGTGTCAGTATTCCACCCTTTCACCTGTCTATTCGGTCAGATCGGTAGCACTGGTAGCCTCTGATTTTGAAGGCTATGTCCTTGTTGAGGTGGGTTTCTTGCAAGCAACATACATTTACTTGCTCTTCATTCAAGATATTTTCGAGCTCTAATTTTTTGTTGTAGCCATCTTTTTTACTATTGACGCCTTCAGCATTCCAGTGCATTATTTTAAGTGGTCTTTGCTTTGGTTGGCCAGTAGCTCTATTCTCATGCCTCCTGGCTCCACGGGGCAATTGAGAAGGACCCCCAGTAGTGAGGGTTGGGCCCTTTTGAGGCAGAGGGCCCGGCACTGCGCCTGCCTGGGTGTCCGTCACAGGGTGAGTGCCATAACGTTTTGTAGATATAGGAATATTTCTATTGTGCGTGTGCGTGGCATCCTGATTGCTGTGGTGCGCCTCTTGGCTGGTTGCCTCCGTCTTCAGCACCTTGACTTGCTAGGGCAGACTGTGGTCTTGCTCGAGTGTAGGAGAGCTTGGCCAGTCTTAGTTTTTCGGCCGCTTATGGCTGTACTTGAGCCCCATCTCCACGTCAAGGAGCTGGCCTCGATGGGGAAGGTCTTACTTACATACTTAGTCATCGCTCTTCTACTATGAGGTGTAGCGGTTTGGAGGAAGGAGCGCCATACTATTCTGTCGGCTGTCTCCACTCGAGGTCTTGCCATGTCTTATTTAACACTTTCATATCTGTCCCCCCATTCTCTTCTTGTGTTTTTTCTGTCTTCCTATAGTTCTTTTACCCTGGGGTTTCCTAAATGAGAACTGCCTTGTAATGCTATCAGCCAACATCTTCTTATCTCCTGTTACATTTGCACCCGTCTGGTTTTAGTCACCAGTTTCATGTTGGTGATCTTGTCATACCATTTAAATCCATCTGTTCTACACAAGCATTCATTTATGAAAAAATGTATCTTTTTGGGTCGTTTTTGTTGTTATCCATATTTCAGAGCCATACAATAGGACTGACTTGACATCTGAGTTGAAGATTCTGATTTTTGTGTTGAACTTGATTTCTTTTGATTTCCATACATTTCCCAGTGCAATGAAAGCTCCTGTTGCCTTTTTATATAGACAGTACAGCGTAAATAAAATTGTTCTTCCCTCTGTTAAACATATCACTTTGTCTGCTAAGTCACAACAAATTATAGAGAACTGCACTGGATGATAATGTATCAGTAACATTAACCTGCTAGACTCTCCTTCAGTTATTAACCGTTCTTTGCTCGGAGCATAGTTCATCAGCAGCCTTCCTTTTCTTTATTTTTTTTTAAAATTCTTATCTCATTGGCCGAAACACTTGTCAGAAGGAGGACCACTACTGATGATCAGATGGCATTCTGTTGTAACATTCTGTATAAAGTTTTCTATCATTGTTTACTCCTGATGGAGTATGGGGGGCCACCATGCCATTTGACCCATTTGCAGGAAAGCCTGCTTTAAAGCACTTCATGTGCTCTTGTAGAGGTGGTTTCTGTCACAATTGTTATTATGTGATGAGGTTGCAATCTCCATACAAAACGTAGTCCTCCTTGGTTGCTTCGTATGTCATGTTTGGTAGGACACAGTGGTCCTTCCTGTTCTTTGCTCCCTAGCATTCTGTTTTGAGAGGGATATCACCACATTAGGAAAATATATAGAAATAAAAAAACACAAGTCCTATGTTAAAAAATAAGTTTTTATCTCAAATGTCAGTCCTAGTGTACAGGTCTGTAACCCTTTATCTCAAATGTCAGTCCTAGGGTACAGGTCTGTAACCCTTTATCTCAAATGTCAGTCCTAGTGTACAGGTCTGTAACCCTTTATCTAAAATGTCAGTTCTAGGGTATAGGTCTGTAACCCTTTATCTAAAATGTCAGTCCTAGTCAAAAGGTCTGTAACCCTTTATCTAAAATGTCAGTCCTAGGGTACAGGTCTGTAACCCTTTATCTAAGATGTCAATCCTAGGGTACAGGTCTGTAACCCTTTATCTAAAATGTCAGTCCTAGGGTACAGGTCTGTAACCCTTTATCTAAAATGTCAGTCCTAGGGTACAGGTCTGTAACCCTTTATCTAAAATGTCAGTCCTAGTGTACAGGTCTGTAACCCTTTATCTAAAATGTCAGTCCTAGGGTACAGGTCTGTAACCCTTTATCTCAAATGTCAGTCCTAGGGTACAGGTCTGTAACCCTTTATCTAAAATCCTCGGGACAGCTTTGTTTCTTAAACCGGATTTGTTCACTTTTCAAATGTCAGTCTTACTTACTTAGTCATTCCCCTTCTACCGTGAGGTGTAGAGGACAACTATGTCAGTCAATTTAGCCAAAGTTGGCCAATCTACATTTGAAAAAAAATCCCAAAGTAGTAAATTTAGTAAAACAAAATCGCCCTAATTGTGATCGAAAAGTCGCCCAGAGAAGCTTTCAATTTTCAAAATATTTTTTGTTTTTGGATGTTCAGATTGTTTTTGGATGTTCAGATAAAAGGTTATAGGCCTGTCTTGCTCCGAAACATGGAGAATTAAAAAAAAAAACCCATAAATATAAGGTGTTACAGCTTATAAAACAGTATAAGGTGTTACAGCTTATAAAACAGTGCTTGTGCAGAATAGGAGTAAAATGGTATTGCAAGATCATCAATATTGATCTGTTGACAAGAAGCAGTGGAACAAGAGGTTAGGAAAAGGGTGGTGCTGTTGGACAAAACACACACAGGAAAAATCAATTAATAGCATAACAAGACAGTCCTTGTTCTGAAATCTGCAGGGTATGGGGGAAGAAAAGGCGACCCAAAAACACATGGAGAAGAGAACTGGCATCAGCCATAGAAGTGAAGAAAGAATAGAAGGAACTGGTATGGAAGATGCAACAGGACAGGAGGGCATGACATAAATTAATTGAAGACCAGCTGAAAGGTGAAGAGATAGTGGCTTTAGGGTGGAATCTATAAGGAGAGAGGAGGGTGGGGCGCCGAGGAATGCATAAATATGTAGAGAAGAACAAAAGATGTATCCCTACAGCACAGAGCATGATATTCATTCAGTCATGGCACTTTGGCTTCCTGAGGAGCATAGGTCTTGAACAAATTCATGCCAAGTCTTCCTGTCCTGTGCCATTCTCTCAAGGTCCTTCCGTGTCGTTATAATCCTTTTCATTTCCGTCTCCTATTCTCTTCTCTACCTCTATTACCCTGGGGATTTAATACAAGGACTGCCTTGTAATGATATCATCTGGTTTCCTCATTGTGTGTCCTATCTATCGCCGGCATCTTTCACCATCACATGAGAGTAGATTATCATCATCATCATTCCTTATGGAGCATGGTCTCCTTGCAGGAAAAAAGCACCAAGCATGTACGAGGGAAGGTCAAAAAGTAATGCCTCCTATTTTTTATGTATGTAAATACTGCATCGGTGTGCAATTTGTAAATTTAGCAGGATTCCTCAAACACTCTTCTGCACTGTATAGCATTACCAACCTGTTTTAGTAACAGGTGGCACCACTGTAACAGTTTAAAAATGGCTGCCAAAGACGTTCGGTTAAAACAACTGATAAAGTTGATAACCGTTGATAAAGTTGGATTTTTATTCCCGTTAATGATATCCACCAAAAGATAGATATAAGTGGATGGAAGCAGACATCATCATCATCATCAGTTGATAAGATCTCTATGGTGTTGTTTGCTCCACTGTAGTGTATGGAATGTCAACTTGACCTACGCAGTGGTGTGTAGACATGGATTGAGTGTATAATGTGCGAATGATGATAAAGGTTCGTGGTGTTGACAAAAAATGTTCTTTTCTCACACTCATGTATGGCTGGAAGTCATCGACACCAACGACTGTGTACCTTTTCTAAAGTTTAATTGGACGTACACACTCGACAGCACAGATAGTGACAAATCACAGGTTGCCATAATACATCATAGTACAGTGGATAAATGGTCTTGCAATGTTACATGGGCACTCATGTAGAATAATTGTATAATGGACTGTCAGTAGCCAAGCACTCAGTATCGCCCATACATATATCATCTGACTTCACTGACTGAGCACGTCAGCTTATAAACAATATTTCAGATGGCTTCTAAACCTAATCTCGTCTAGCGACGATTCTTCAACATAATGTTCAGCACATATTTTTCCATATAATAATATTGAACCGCTAGCAATGGGTTCTCATGTGTAGCAGTGATCTCTGGACTGATCAAGCGATAATACGGGCATCCCTTTTCTCTTCTTGAAAGTCACTACATGTTTTGGTTCCAAGATGGCTTCACTCGTGAGCTGTCACTCACGTTTGGATACAGATAATGAATCTGTCCTAAAGTTAGTCATTCATAAAACATTTATTTGCTCTGTAGATTTGATCATGAACAATTGACTGCAATCTACAGGATATAGTGCTGCTAGGAATCGAAGTCGTTTTCATCGAGTCAAATATATTCTCTTAGACATTCAAATCGTAACTATCGAAAATGGTGGCTTCGATCGAGAGTTCATAAGAGTATCTTTGATTACCTTGGTATAGGAAATATGAAACTGCCATTCCTTGGCAATACGACTAAACACTGGGGTAAAGCATACACGATAGGTTTAGACGACTATCACCTTCCCCACAAATACTGAGATCACTTTTTTCCCCGGCGACAGGCCGACATGGAAAACACAGTCCCTATCAGGACGAAGCCAAATCACACCACACTCTAGCGACACATCCGCCGAATAGCCTTCGACCTCTCTAGAGACAACAGAACATATAGTTCGACTTAGATATGTAAAGATATACAGATATAAGACAGACTCGTCCTACTCAGACAAACAATACACATAAATTCAGGCCATAGATACTTTGAAGCAAGAACAATCTATTATTACCCAAACAACGAATAAATCGCAGTAAAATGGATTTATCCGCGGAGTTTGATCGAAAGAGCCGACACAACTTTCAAGGGAAGTAACTCAATAATGACTTTCCCTTAAGCACTATTTTGCTTTCAAAATATTTGCGAAGATAACAAGAATACCAATGTATAATATTGTAAGATGGTGGAACTGGGATCGGACACGTTATGATTGGATCCTCAAGGCACTGGTTTCGAAACCGATTCGCATCCACGATTTAAGAATTTCTAGTTTTATGAAGATTCAAACCATGGATATTTGTCCAACGCAGAAGTAACATAAGTTGCGACGAAGCTGAAGTAGGTCAATCCATCAATGGCTGACCCAAAAGGCTGGCCTTATGTCTACCGCAGTGACGTAACACAACATTCCACACACCATCTGTAGGGAAAGTTATGGCAAACTGTTTTGGGATGAAGAATTTGCATTCTTCTCAACTTCTTGGAGAAATAATGCAGTTCATTAGGCATTCTTAGAAGGTGTAAAGTTTTTCTGGTGAACACGATCGGTAAAATATCCGCACACGTAACAGAACAGATCAGCCGATTTTTTTCTACAACTTCTAGAAGCCATATTTCGCTCAGAATTGTTGCAAAATACAGGAACTATTTGAAAAATAGCGTAACATATGTCATGCATCTTTTAGCAGTATAAAAAGTAGAATTATTTTGCATTTTATTAATTTTTAATAAGTTATATAGTAAAAATGAAACGGAGCAAATAACGGTTTCCCAAAAATATATTTATTCACAAATATCTTAAGAACCCGATGTGATAGAGATAAACGGATTTCAAATTTGAAATCAGCGCAAGAAACTACATTTAGAAATAAATTTTTGAAGTTCAGACTTGTGGCTACATTTCAATGTGAATTTTATCTGTTTTCTTGCCTATTGAATGAAATGAAAAATTACGAGGCATTACTTTTTGACTGTCCCTCGTATGTGCTGTTGAAGCGGTGGTTTCTATAGCAGTTTTTTATTCATTATGAGGTTGCCAGCCTCATGCAGAACCTCATTTTAGTCGCCTTGTATGACATTAGAGTATGCTGGAAGGATATTGTAAAAATTCAAACCTGAGCCAGGAACTTGAAGGAAATAGGTTAGGTAGGTCAGATTTGCTTCAGTATTTATTGTTTTCCCGTTATTCACAGGACAAAGATGAGGACAGAGCTGTTCATCATTCTGCTTTTGGAGATGAACCAGCTGTGATTGAATTGTTGCATCGCGGAGGAGCAGATCTAAATGCTCGCAACAAACGCAGGCAGACCCCCCTGCATATTGGTGTTAACAAGGGTCACATCGGAGTTGTCCGTTCTCTCTTGGACCTTGGCAGTCATCCCAGTCTGCAGGTAAGGCCTATCCTCTGTACAATGGCAGATCATGCCAACCTTAATGTTAATTAAAATCAACGTCATTGCACTCTGGGCAAACCCATAGGTGCTCAGTCTCCCTCAGCAAATGTTGAAGGGTATGAATGCTAATTGTGCCTGTTGCGCACTGGTTGTACACACGGCGGATGCATCCTCTCATATGTCCATCCCTGCTGGTCTTACGTTTGATGCCAAATTCCAGCAATATTAGCCATGGTGATTTATCGATTGCAGTGTCATTCTCTAATAGACGAACATGAATCGCCCTCAGTATTTCTTTCTTATTCATGGCCAATCTTAAAATGTGGGAGTTGATGAATTTTAAGTGAACTAGTTTTTTTTTTTAACTATGATTAATTCTGACACTGCATGACCTACTTTGTTAAAGTCTATTCTAATTATCATTGTCTTATTTGCTCCTTGTGGAGCATGGAACCACCACTACAGGTCCCCCCCCCCCCCCCCCTTTCCAGGAAGGCTGCACAAAGCATTGACATTCTCATGCAACAGTGGTTTTTGTAGCAGTTTATGTTACACAATGAGGTTGTCAGCCTCGTATTAGTTGCCTTGTATGACATGTTTGAGGGAGCAGTAGTCGTAGTTTTTCATTGTCTCATAAGAGCCCGATGCGAACGACATAAGGCATAAAAGTGTACATAAGAAATGATTAAGTGCCACTTTTCTGTGCTGTTTGCTTTACAAGTCACTACTTGCATTCTGTATGTGTACCTTCCTAACAGTTTTGTGTTATAAGTACTTGTACTAAAGTGATTAAAACAAACAAATGATAAAGGTAGTCCCATAGCAAATACTGCTGTAGGGGAGTGAAGTGTTAGAGGCTTCATTTATACTGGGTCTCAGCTTTATGAGGTGGGGTGACTGGTTCCCTTCTGCGCTGCCTATGCCTTCCCTGACTCAAGAGAAGAGTCAGGTACCGATTTACAGCTGGGTTGACTGGAATGTGACGCCACCAGGTTTCAAACCTGGCAACTTTGCCTCGAGAAGCAAGTGCTCTAACCACTTTGCTGATCGGCACGCTAAAGTGATATGTGAGTAAATTACGCAGTTTTCTAATTGAGTGTACAGAAAAGAGATAGCTGTAAAGGTGGTTGTTAAAACAGATTGTGCAGGAAATATAGTAGACAGAATTATTATTACTTTGAAGTAATCATCATCCTTCTGCTCCCCAAGGAGCATAGGCCTTCAACACACTTCCTGTCCCGTGCCATCAACTCTAGATCTTTCCATGTCTTCCTTATCCTTTTCGTGTCTGTCTCTTCTCCATGTGTTCTTTGGTCTGCCTCTACCTCCCTTACCCTGGGGATTCTAGAACACGGGCTGCCTTGTAATGCTATCAGCAGATTTCCTCTGTGTGTCCTATCCATCGCCAGCTTCTTCTTCTCATCTCTTGTTCCACTGGCACTTGTCTGGTGTTCTTGTCATCAGTTCTACATTAGTAATCTATTATTTTGAACTAGGTTTATTTATTGTTTAATTTTATTATAGTTCCAGGTTTTTTTTTTATTATCTACAATTTCATTTGATGCTTATGTTGCTATGTTTTCGTGTGTTATTTCTGTATATTTTATCTGTTTTGTACACTAACAAAGGCTTTGGCAAAACATTCTTTATATGTTTCTGCATGTCCCTAAACGTGACGTGTGTACCGTTTTATCTTTCACATTTATCATAGTTGTTAAAGAATTTGACAATAAATATTTTAATTTGACATTACAATTTTGCTCCTGTGTAGTTCCCGAGGGTCTGTGAGGAGATGAAGAATAGGACTACTGATTCCTCAGGCATGTTGTACAAGGTGACTAATATGAGGTAGTACATGGAGCTGGCAATCTCATCATGTAAAACAAATGGCTACAGAAGCCATCACTATAAGAGTATATGAAACCTTGGTGCAGGCTTTCTACAAAGGGACCAGCTAAAGTGAGTGGTCCCATGCCTTGTAAGGAGCACAAAGTATCATGTACTTATGGTCTGATCATATTTGACAAAATTTTCAGTTGCCGAGGTTCTAATTATTTAGGTTTTACTTTGCTTCAAACCTTTTGTTTTTGTTTTTTAAACTTTTCCATTGTTTTATCAAATGTAAGAGTATTTTGATATTTGTTATTATGCATAGTTGAAATTTTAATAATGTTTGACTTAGGACTCTGAAGGTGACACAGCCCTACATGATGCCATCAGCAAAAAACGAGATGACATGATTGCCCTTCTTCTAGAACATGCTGCAGACATCACCATAACCAACAACAATGGCTTCAATGCCCTGCATCACGCAGCCCTTCGCGGGAATCCCAGGTAAGTGTTTGTTTATTACAATGTTCCCAAATGAGTCGTATGTGCACCACCAGCGGTATGGGAGACGAATTTAGAGGGCATGTGGGGGAACATTTTGTATTGTGACAGTGGTACATTTGATTTGTATTTATTAAGTACCACTACCTTTGTATATGGATACGCTGAAACATATGAAGGTGGGGCACAGATGACTGAATTTTGGGGAACACTGCGTTAACTCTTTCTGTCCCAGGCAGTTTTTGGGCATTACTTTGCCACCGAAATAGATCAGCAGGTGATGTTTTAAAACATTTAGGCATTACCTTCCACCAAAATAGATCACAGGTGATGTTTTAAAACATTTAGGCATTACCTTGCCACCAAAATAGATCAACAGGTGATGTTTTAAAACATTTAGGCATTACCTTGCCACCAAAATAGATCACGGGAGGCATTACTTTGACACCGACATCGATCAGCAGGTGATGTTTTAAAACATTTAGGCATTACCTTGCCACCAAAATAGATCACAGGTGATGTTTTAAAACATTTAGGCATTACTTTGCCACTGAAATAGATCAGCAGGCGATGTTTTAAAACATTTAGGCATTACCTTGCCATCAAAATAGATCAGCAGGTGATGTTTTAAAACATTTAGGCATTACCATGCCACTGAAATAGATCAGCAGGTGATGTTTTAAAATATTTAGGCACTACCTTGGCACCAAAATAGATCAGCTGACGATGTTTTAAAACAAGCAGTAAATGTTTACAAGAAAATATTTCTTTATGTAAATTTGCTGAATATTTTGATCCATTGGACGTCCTGTTATGTGCCACAAATAAGTTTGTCGTATTTAGCATACAAATTGCATGAGTAAATCTGACCACAGCAAAACAGGAATGTCAGACAGCTCTTCTGAAGTAAAATCTATACAGTTGACATTCAAAAATCCGGCCATCGATAATCCGGTTCCTTCAGATTTCCGGCATGGATTTTGGAGCGCATTTTTAATTTACCGCGTTGGCGCGCCACTGTTTTCTGGAGCCGTTTATGTTTTGATGCAGCTGTTGGGTCTTGCTTGCACGTGTTAACAGGCATTCCTGCTCATTCCTTCTCATTTTATCATTTATTTGCTGCTGTATAGCCCCATTATGGATTCAGCAAATAAAAGAAGTGGTGTAAAACGTAAACATCGTGCGTTGTCGATCGCAGATCATTTAGTTTTTAATTTTCTTTCTTTAAAGGACTGTACACGTAGTCATTTTCTGTTAAATATATACAGCATATATAACCATAAAAAATCCGGCATTTTCAACAATCCGGCACTCCTCAGGTCCGGAGGTTGCCGGATTTTTGAATGTCAACTGTACTGTAGTGCACCATATGGTGCATATCCCTCATGGGATAGAAAGAGTTACTTGAAGGTCAGCATAAGCAGATATTTGTTATATTTGTTGAGTATTTAGTTGTCCAGTTTAAGGACTTGTCATGGCTGTGATTACTAACTCCTTGAGCACATTTTTGGAAGTTTTTGATATCTCCTTTTTGCATGTTGTAACTTTTGGGCACTAAAATAGATGTATTTTTTGAAAACAAAGACTAATTGACTCGAATTCTTGAAGATTTGATGTTTTATCTTGTCCCAACTAATGGAATCTTGTCGCTAAATGTAGATTTGAAGAACTATGTATTAAATAGAAAATATAGGCTGTAGCCTGATCATCAGAAGTCACCTTATCAGGTAAGTACTTAAATCTCATGATGCAAAATCTGTCACAACTCTTCACAAGTTACAAGATATTTAATTTGCGTTGAATCTGCTTGAAAAATTTAATTTTGTATGTGCTGCAGATTTACAAAGTTGAACATAATTTTGTCTCTGTTCATTACATTTCTTGAAAAAACAAAAATCATTTACCGGTATTTCAGTTTTCCTGAAGAAGTGAGTCTTGTAATTTTGTCTAGAATTTTTCAGAGTGCGAGCTTAGGCATTCATTCTGATTTCTCAAGTTTTTTTGCATTCTGGGCATTGTGTTCTCTGATCCTTAGCCGCTAACTTTTAGAGCAGTCAGTGGCCATCATGCCAGGTGGCATCTTGTAGGGCAGCAACAAACTGCTTCCACTTTGCTCGGTTGCGGCTATCTTTCGTGCAGTGCCCCAGCTCTGGCTCATTCTTTGCATCTCGGCCTCCACAGTTCTCCGCCAAGGTGTTTTTAGTTGGCCTCTCTTTTGCTTTCCTTCAGGGGTCCATAGCATAGCTGTTCTTGTGATGGTATCAGGGTCTCTTCTGAGGATGTGGCCAACCCAGCTCTAGCGTCTGCCAGCTATGATGGTGCGCATGTCCTCTTGGTTGCTCCGAGTAAGCAGTTCTTGGTTATGGTATTCAGCCAAAAGATTCGGAGAATTTTCCTTAGGCAGACTGGGCATTGTATACCAGTACTTAAATGTGTTACCTATTCTGATTGTTGTTTCTCAGTCTATTCACCTTGTATTATTAGGTTGACTTCTGTTTCTTCTACCAAGGGTGTTACAGAAAAAAACAGCATGATTGGTGGTGCTACTCTGTGGCATTCTCTAGTTTAGTGGCTTCTGCACCATTTCTTCCACTGGTATTTGGGTTATTCTTTCCCTTAGTTCTATAGTGATGATCATGTCATACTACTGTTGTCCTTTTTATTGCACAGGAATGAAAAGAGAAAAGATGATTGCGATGTTACCAGCGATTTAAACCAGTGTTGTATACTATGAGAATATTTGTTAAGCATGCTTTACATCAGATTCATGGACTATGAAAAGGCATTTGACAGTGTAGATAGAGAATCACTTTGGAAACTGATGAGGCATTATGGAGTTCCCATGAAGATCATTAACTTAAGAAGGAAGACCTATGAAGACATGACATGCAGAGTTCTTCATGAAGGACACCTTACAGAATCGTTTAGGATAAGTACGGGAGTTAGACAGGAATGCCTCTGTCTCCATTTCTTTTCTTACTAGCAATAGATTAGGTTATGAAAACATCGACATCACACAACAGAAATGGAATCCAGTGGAATCTGACTAAACAGCTTGATGATCTAGATTTTGCAGATGACTTGGCTCTTCTGTCCAATAACCATAATCTGATGCAAGAGAAAATGAAAATTCTCGATGAGAGGTCACAACAAGTGGGCCTGAAAATACACAGGGAAAAGACAAAGATTATGAGAATAAATGCAAGAAATGATAACAAGATTGAACTTGAAGAAACACCACTAAAGGATGTAGAATCGTACACATATCTTGGTAGTAATATAGACAAAGTTGGAGGGACAGACAATGATATAAAAATAAGAATACAAAAAGCAAGAGGCGCTTTCATTGCATTGGGAAACATATGGAGGTCAAGAGAAATCAAGTCCAACACGAAAATAAGAATCTTGAAATGTGTCATATGAAGTAGTGGACATATTTTATTATACTATATTAGTACAGATGACCACTGTTGGTAATGCCACACTAGCACACATCCTAACTAGCTTGGTCATTGGTACGGTTGCTGTTATTGTTATTATTGATCTAGCAGCACTTGGGCTCTCACCCTTCGGCCCAATGCCATGTAGTGATATCTGCCATGTTTTCACAAGGGTTTTGTTATTGGTGCAGTCATAGGAACTTAGGAAGTTATTTATTTTATATGGTTGTTTCCCTTGACTTTAAGAAGTTATTTATTTTATATGGGTATTTTTCTTGACTTCAGTGTCTCTTCTTTTTGTGCGTAGGAAGACCACATGAGGCTAGTTTAAATATGATCAGTCGTTGGTAACTTAAGACGATCAAGAGGTTTGAAGGATTTAAACGTGTGTTCCTTTGTTTGCTTCTGAAATTATGTCCATTTTTTTGCTAATAACATGGGGGGAAAACAAATCATGGGACCACCACTGTGCTGCCCCTCATGCAGAAAGCACACACAAATAATTTGTTGTATACCTACACTTGCTGAGTTTGTTTTTCTTCTTTGGGGCTATCCAGAAAAGACGTCCACAGGAGAGGGGGGAGGGAGGGTTATGTAAAAAGTGGACATGGGGGTTAGGGGGTATTTAAGTTCAAAGTGGACGTCCAATTCACAAACCACATGGCAACTATCACTCACATACAAATTTATCAAGAGAAACAAACCCTCTGATCTTCAAAAGCTTCTTACTGTCCAGTTAAACCCAAATAAACGTTCTTCGGGTTTGTCCCTCTTGCCAGACCTTTCAATCCTTCTAGACTCAAAATCTCTAATACAAAGAGGTTTTAACTTCGATGCTCCTGTTCTCTGGAACAAACACCCTTAGTATATTAACTCTCTGGGAACCGACATCACAATTATTGTGATTTCATAATTAGATTCTTTTCTATGCGAATTTATGAACAGTAGAGCGGTGGAATTTTTTTTATTAACCTCCCATAGCCATTTTCCAAAGTGGCGGATTGTTTTTATTAACAGTTTGCCGTACACCTTTTTTTTAATTAATTTTTTTCTAAGTCATGGTAGACATGGAATTTTGTTTCGGAAGCTAAAATGACCAAAAACAGGTTTTCAACCTTCAGGGTGATTGATTATTTTATACCACTAAGGTCACGACAATAATCATTTTACATTTTAGTATAAATTTAGTTTATTTTTACAACCATTGATTAATTATATTCTGAGTTTAAAGAATCTCGGCGCACTGTTTGTTGCCTGCAATGTGCCAGGCCATATTGCATACATTGCTGTTGAAAGGCATATGGCACCATTATCTCATGACCTATTAGGACGTATTTTGCCACATGATCACTATGGATCACGCCTTGATTCCAATAGCAAAATTGTAGGCCAATTTCAAGAAAGCTGGAGAGACACTAGCTGACGTTTGGAATCAAACAGTCATTGATGGCTACAGTGTGCATGCCAAGTATGTGGAACCTGAAGTTAGTAGCAATGCAGCTGACCTTCCCGTTCCAAGCCAGCAATGGTGCTGCGACCATGTTCAGCAGTCACAATACTGCCTACAAATTGTCAAGTGCAATACTCTCACATGCTGTGGACAGAGATGCACGAACTACAATGATGTATTTCGCAAATGATTCATTCCATCGCCAATGCCATTTTACAGAACATGTTCAGGCGTCAGCAGTGCATCATGTGCAGATAGCAGTGGCATATATTTTTTCACAGAATTGCGTTAGATGGTCTTGAACCACATCATGGATTTAAAGTCATGCCATTTGACTTTTACTGCCCCTCAGGGACTGACAAATTCACAAGCATGTATGCAGCTCATGCGGACAATACCGTCCATCTCATGCAGCTGTCAAAGTGCACAAATCTGTGCATCAGACAGTTACAATTGATCCAGATGACGATGATGTTGGTGATGCAGACATTGCACCAAAGCAACCAGAACAACAAAGTTCTGATACTAGGGTTGTTATTGTACGCAGCCTGTTCAACTGGTTGCAGTCTGAATTCAGTGCTAAATGAACGGCAAACATTCACATTAATATTGTGGCAGTTAAGAGTTATCCTTCAGAATATTACTACAGTACACTTTGTTTCAAAAGTTTAAGACATCCTAGAAACAGTAAGATAATCAGTTTCATTAAACAATTAATTTAAGATTACAATTTATAAAATTATGCTTTCATGATCAAATTTCTTACTTTGTTTATAAAGTTTTGTCACATAATTGTTTTGCCTCATTAACTGTCAAAACTTTCATTTTTGGTTGACTGTTTTAATATTGAAAATAATTACTGTGCCGGTTTAGGAAGTGTCTTTAACTTAGGAAACCAACTGTATTATGATGTGCATAGTTTTTGCATATTTAAATTTTTACATAGCTGTAGTGTTTTTGTTTTTTGTTACTTACTGTAAGATATTAAGTTAAAACTGTTTCAGTTATACAGAACGCTGAGATGAGACTTGTTTGTTACTATGTAATGTGCAATATTTAGTGACACGTGTTTCACATAATTAAACTGAGATCTGTATACAAATGATGTATTGTATAGAACTAAACTAAGTTTTAAGTATAAGTAGGTGATTAAAAATGTAAGCTTATGTGTTTACTCAAGACCATGTGGAGTGGACGTCCATGAGGGGGTAGGGGTCAATCAGAGGTGGACATGGGGGAGGGGAGGGTAAAAAAATTGCCAGAATTTTGTGGACGTCTTTTATGGATGGCCCCTTTCAGCAGAGCAAGTTTTTTGTTTTCCATTGCATGTAGCAGTAAAATGGTTCTTTTTCATCTCCCCAACCATACAAACAAATCCCCCAAATGCCTCTTTGATGCTGTCTTTCCAGGCTTGTTCCGTTGACACATTTACAGATATTAACAGTTCATACATGTTCCAGATTCGACTGTTATGGAAGGAGTGAGATAATTATGTTTAGAGTTGCTCATTGGTTCTTTGCTGAGTGGTTCATTGCAAAGGTGGACAGCAACAACAGAAGATAAGAGAGACATAAAAATTAAGAGTAAATATTTAACGTGATAGACTTGAACCAAAGGGGAAAAAAAGATAGAAAAGGAATGGGGCAGTGAGGTAAGTCACATATGAGCAAATGTTAAATACCCTGTATACAAATTTTAAAAAATCAAGGGAGATAAAGTTATTGAGAAGCAAATTTTTACTACGTTAGACTGAGACAGAAACAAACTGAGCAAGATAAAGTCATCCAGAACCAATTGCTTATCAAGATAGACGGGTTGTTATTTAACTAGGGCTGCTGAGATTCTTGCTCTTTTGCAGCCCGTACCAAGTTGAAGACTCCTTGGTATTATCTACACTGTAGATCTAGGCTTTTTCTGTGGCTATTCTGCCATTCCAAAACATGTTGAGCTGAAGTCATGAGCTCCAGTTTCTCCAGTCTGGCTTGAATTTAAAGGATCATCACATCTGGTCCCAAGCTAGGTGGAAGAAGTGCGTGGCATATGGTGCATTCCTGGCCATCCAAGGGGGCTCTTCAAATATGCAGAACTAAAATACTGTGCTCTGGTTCTGGGCTCTCCCAAGGAATTGTCATGTCTGACACAGAGCCACTTCTCAGCTCCCCCTGCCTATCATGGGTCCATAGTGAGATCCTCCTGCATGCAGCCAAACAAGTAAAAGCCAGAGTTACGTCTGGGGCTCTAGTGACTACGCCAAGCTTAGTGCAATGCTGGGCTTTGACTGGCTCTGACTGAAAGGAAATGGTCAAAAATATACATGAGACACGACAAGCTGAAAAACCTCAGTGTAACTTTTGATCACGGTTTATCTTACAAGTACCATGTTGAGCAAACCAGACTTAGTCTGAGCAACTCTATCCATAATTGAATGCAAATGGTTGAATTATTTAAAAAAATACAGCCGTGTAAATGTTAAGCTGGATAAGTTGTGAATTTTGTACTTTATGTAAATAATGGCTTGTAAACATAAATACTCTCAACTTATGAGGTTTAAAAAACAAATGAAATAAAATTATTCTATTTAAGTTTAGCTGTTCGTTTCTAATAAGATTCCAAATAAGCACTGCTAATGAAAAGATTTTTCATATATATATAATATATATACATGTATATAAATATACACAAACTACAGCAATCTTAGCTTTGATAATTCATCAATTACAGTGTCATTCTCTAATAGGTGATCATTATTTGTCCTCAGTATCTGTCCCTTGTCCATATCCAGTGCTCCTTCTATGGGTGCTCTTGAAGCTAGTCTATCAGCTCTTTCATTGCCGCGTACCCCTGCATGACCAGGACAGTAGATCCACACCAGATCTTGAAGATTCAAGGCTTCTATGGAGTTTTTACATTCATGCCATAGCCATCCATTTTTTTAGATCTTCCGAAGCATGCTGAGAGTCTGACACAATAACTTGTTAATGAAGTCAACCACCTTAAAGCCGCAGTAGTTGCCTCTACTGAATTGAGTATTCTCCATGTGTCTGAAAAATCAAAATTACTTCATTGTGAAACAATTTTTTACCTCTTAGTTTTAAAATGGGGTAAAGAAAATTAAAATTGTGTATGCTGTTCATGAAATGTAAATTTGTAAAGTGTGTATACACAATTTTGAAACTCCATGTATACATATTTTCAAGAATAACGGCCTAATGTTTAAGAATACAATATTACTTGATTCAACATTAACATTATATTCATATGAAGTGTGTAATTACAAATGGCATGATGCATACTCATTATACGGGATATCCCATAAGTCTGGGATCATAGAGACAAAAACAACAGTAATTCATAAGTTTCAACAATATGGCTGGCTTGTGGTCTGGATGCAGTCTGTTAAATTCTATGGCAACTTCTCTCTGACTCCTATTTCTTATGACAAGAATTATCTGGACTTGTTCTTTGTTACGAAAAAAAAAGATCCCGCAACTGCAAAAATAAAAATATATTAATTTGTAGTCAGTAATTTAGCTTACCAAAACTATTTTATCCATTTATCTCATAGTCACAAGGTATATGTCAATGCAAAACATTTTTCAGACTTAATAACAGTTTTATTAGCAATGGATGTAGATTTCACTTTTCCAAGTTTAATAACTCAACAGACACTATCCCCTGCCGAATCTTCCATAATCCTTTCCAAATGAATTTAGGTCCATGCAGTGTTTTCTGATGTTCATCATTTTGGACGGATTCTGTTGTATTTTTCCTTGTATGAAGTTATGTAGCACAAGCTTAGCTTGATAAAACACTACTTTGCCTGCATTATAAAACCCCAATCTACCAGTATTATGTCAACTGGCTGCAAGCTATTTGACATGCCAGGTTCTTCAGTGATGCTTTTGTCTGATGTTCTGTATCCCAAGGCTTCATTTATGAAAGTCATAACCGCTTGAGTTGTAGATTCAAAGCAGCGACATTTAAAACACGAATATTAAAATTTTATTTAAAGTTTGAATGCGTGTAGTCTGCTTAGAATTTAGTGAAGTAAATAACATTATTCCTTTTTTTTTTGTTTGTTGATTTTAAAAGGAGGGAAAAAAGGATCCCGTTACACGCGCACTGAGGCATATTGGGAATATGGTGTTAGGCCCACATTATCTTGACCATCGGCACACTAGGAGTGATGTGGTCACCATCACGCCGGCCGCCTTAACCTTCCCAGAGTTGTTCTGGTACCCAATTCATGAGGCTGGGTCGACCCCGGAGCCGTTTGTGGTCTAAAAAATCCCACCTCAACTGGGGATCGAACCATGGACCACCGAGCTAGGAAGCCAGCGTACTAGTTGATTTTAAAGCTCTACTTTTTTGTATGTCAATCACCCTCCTTTTTTGTTAAGCAGTATTTGCTGACATTACCTTTACCCGTTAATGCTGAATTGAATTGAATCTTTTTTGACAAGTAATTTTGGTGCATATGAAAATCGCATACGTAAGAGGTAGAGGTCAAAGTAGTTCCATAGCAATACTGCTGCAGAGGAGTGAAGTGTCAGAGACCTCACCACACTATGTCCAGCGTTATGACGTGGACATAAAGGCTATGCCTTTCTTAACTCAAGAACCCGTGTACAGACAGGTCAGTTGCTGGGTTTACAGCTGGGTAACTGAAGCGTAGCGCTTAAAGTGGCCGCGAGAGGAAGGCGCTCTCGCCGCTTAGCCAGTCGAACAGGTCATAAGACATTTATTGTATCTAAAACGTAAGCAAGACATACGTTATAGATCAACATGGGAGCCGCGCTGGTGTAATGGCTTCGGCGTTGTACTGGCGACCAGGTGTTCATGGTTCAAACCCGGGCGTCGGCGTTTGAAGAAATGTTTACGGCCGGAAATTTGACTGAATAGCCTGAACGGCTCCTGTGATAAACCCTCTGTGGATGGGAAGGAGCGAAGCTCCTGACCGTGTTGGAAAGAAAGTCCTCAGGTTCCCCAGCCTCGGAATGACATGTCATTGGGCCGAAGGGCTAAAAGCCCAAGTGCCGCTGGATTAAAAAAAAAAAATAGATCAACATAGCAAGACAATGGTTTGTTTGCCGCACAAAATGGCCGCGTAACAGAAACCGCCAAATCCGTGACGTCCCACGAAAACGGTCCTTTAATCCAAGGAACCCATTATAAGATTTAATGTTAGCCGTAATTACACGATCTCTGTATGTGTTTGTGCTTGGAGCGATTTAAAAAAAAAAAAGAGAGAGAAAAGACGTGTATCCAGGTTGTTTTTTGTTTAACTGCGGAAGCCTGGTTCTATCTAGTTTGACGTGCACGCTCTTACTTGTACCAAGTTCTTTCTTTCTTCCCTCTCGTCCGACTCTTTGTCTTGTCAGTGGATCCCTGGAGGTGTAGTTAGAGAGATTACGCTACTGAGTGTAAAATGAAACAGGAAGGAAAAAAACTGCCTGCCATTGTATTTATTCTTCTTCTGTTCTCTTTTCGCCTCTTATCGAGCATGAAGTCACCACTGGCAGTAGCCCTGCATCACAGTACGCATGTGCTCTTGCTGTGGTGATATCTATGGCAACTTGTTTTACATAATGATTAGCCAGCTGCCATGCCCAACCTCACTTTAGTTGCCTCTTACGACATGCCCTGATGGAGCAGTAGTTCTCTTCTTTCTGTTACAAGATAAAGGTAGTTCCAATAGCACATACTGCCGTAGGGGGGTGAAGTGTTAGAGACTCCACCATACTAGGTCGAGCATCGAGAGATGGAGGTGATCAATTCCCTTTCCTCGCTGCCTTTTCCTTCCCTAACTCAAAAGAGCAGAGTCCGGTACAGCTGGGATCAGAGACTATTACCGCAAAGAAAAAAAATGAAAGGAAACGAACAGAGCTTACATGCAACATTCAAGAAAGGATACCAACATAGTGTAAACACTTAGGCACAAGACATAGATCCGCCTGGAGAGGACATGTCTGTAAACACAAACTGAAAGAAGTATGATGAGAATAAAGATGAGCATTAGAAAGAAAACAACAAACAGGGAAAACAAAAATGAATGAATGAATTAAAATTGGCCAAGAACGAGAAAATAACGAATGAATAAACCCCAGATTTAATTAACTAGGGGAGGCCAAACGAGAGAATTCCAGCCAAGACTACAATTTTCCTGTGTACTGGCTCCATCCTTCATGTTTCATTACTGTAATTCATATTTGTGTTGCCGCATTCATAAATACTCGGCTTGCTGATCTATGTCGTTATTATAATTTGTGTAAAAATCATCTTTCCACCTTCCCCCCTCATCTGATTCAAATCGTTTGGATGAACATCGATAATCTTACATCCAGTAAAGGGAAACGACCTGAGCTGTTTTCGATTTTTGTTGTCTCCCTGTATTTTATATTTGTTATAAGTGGAATTTGATTACACATCGATCGCTGTCTTAGTTTTTGTACCGCAGTTTACGCGGTCCGTCTGTGCTTGGGAATTCTGACATCTCTTCCATTCTCGTCACTGGCGGATCTAGGAATTGTTCAAAGGAGGGGCGATACTTCAGAAGGATAAGGCCCCCTCCCCCCGCTCCTTATTTAACATTTTTAGACAATTAAAAAAAACAAAATAACGAATTTTGAAAAATAAAATGTGATGACTTGATAGTTTTATTATAAAGTAAATAAAGAATATTTATTTAAAAAAAAACGCACAAACTATTTATAACATAATTACATACAAGTAAGGTACTGCCGTCTTTTGTCTCATTGTTGCTGGCGGTTCCCTTTATCGTCTTTCATTGTCCCGCCATGTAGAATTACTTGCAAACTGTGTTCGTAATCTTTAGGGTACTTTCCATTGTCCAGTACCAGACATGTTTTAATTCGTCCGACCTAACGATTACTTACATTTAAGTCCTAAGTGTGTGTGTGTGGGGGGGGGGAGAGATACTGGAGCGTTTGATATGAAATAAAAGTTTTCTGCCCCAAGGGAGGAGCTATCGCCCCGTCGTCACCCCCTTGGATCCGCCAATGATTCTCGTGCTTGCGTGTATATGTGTGTGTGCTCGCGCGAGATACTTTACAGGTTCATTGAAAATTCACTCCTTATTTTTAAATTGTAATTTCTTGGCTCATACCCAACAGTTTGTATGTAACCAACATCGGAATAAAGGCAGTTAACTGTTATTTTGATCAAATAAAATGCTGTGACATTACAGCGTAATGTGAGATCAGACCTGTTCAACATTTGACCTCATAGCCGGCAACAGTTTTATTAGCCATTTAAGATTTTTGTTTTGTTCTTTTTTTTTTCTTTTTTTGTTATTTATGGAAATGAAAAACAAATTATTAATCAAGTAGCGGTTACTGTTAATTATTTTGACTTCCCCTCCCGTATATATAATAGGTACGAAGTGAGGATATACACGTTTTAAAACAGCGACTGACTTTTCAATTATCCTGTATTTGTTTCATCTCTGTATCTTTCCCCTCTTCTCTCTTTTCTCTCTTCCCCCCCCCCCCCCCCCCCCCGGGCGTTTCCCCACGAAAATTGTTTATCTAAAGGTCATAAGTGAATCGTAGAGTCATGTAAGTGGACAAGCCGAATGTCGTAGTCAGCAATCATGAATAAATTAGTAAACGAGAGAGCGAAACCATTCATGTAAATACCAGGGCCTGAAGTGGGAGCAAAGAATAGTAACAATGTTAACTTTTAGGCATGTCGATGGGCGATTAAGGAAGGCTTGGCATAAGGGCCGGCTACCCCACCGTATGAAAACTTTAAGCCACAGACTAAAGAAGATACGTCAACTTGGCTGTCCACGACAGAAGGCGGCCCACTGGTGAAAGACCTTGAGCTGGTGGTTACAGGACTGGAGAACTTGAAGTGAGTTGTTTGAAGACTGTCCAAGATAGAAGGCGGCCCACTGGTGAAAGACCTTGAGCTGGTGGTTACAGGGCTGGAGAACTTGAAGTGAGTTGTTTGAAGGCCTTGGAGAGCTGAAGGATATATGATGATAATGAAAGAGTGAAAGTACTGCGTTATGTTTAGAAACATCGAAGATGTGGATATGCGTGTAACATAGTTATGGCTGGGGTAGTTGTGGGTTTTATCTTCATAATAATCATTTTCCAATTTGCTCGTTGTTGAGTATGGAGGCACCACGGCAGTTGGTCCCCTTGCAAGAAGCTTGCACCAAACATTCACAGGCTCGTGCAACAGTGTTTTCTGTAGCTATTTGTGTTACATGGTGAGATTGACAGCTCCCGTGCACACCTTCAATTAAGTCGCCCTGTACGACATGTCTGAGTGTGTATTTTATGGAGTCAGTTTAATCGAACATGTTGTGTTATTTTTGGATCTCGCTAATGAGGCAGTAATATGCTTTTCTTTTTGTTTACATTTGGGATCGAGTTACCGAGTCTGTAAAATGGAGGTTTATTTATTTGAGATCTAGATGTAATGTTTGTAAAACAAGTTGTTGATTATAAGGAATCCAGCAGTTCATTCAACAAAATACATTGTTAGTTTTGAGGAGTCTAGAAATCGATTCAACAATGTGAGTGGGTTAGCTATGAGCGGTTATGGAATGGGATCAATAAAATAAATGGTTAATTATGAAAAGTACATCAGATTTAATGAGTTAAAAAAAAAACAGTTTTATGAAACCAAATGACTAATTCAACAAAAGAAACAATTAGTTAACATAGAATCATAAATGGGTGCTTGCGTAGAATAGAAGGATCAGAGTTATGTGAGAAGATCACTAATGTGGTACTGATGACAAGAACGAGATACGTGCCAGTAGAACAAGAGATGAGAAGAAGACGCTGGCGATAGATATGACACATATTGAGGAAACTTGTTGATAGCATTACAAGGCAGTCCTTATTCTGGAATCACCAGCGTAGAAGAGGTAGATGGAGACCAAAGAATGCACGGAGAAGAGAATTGGAGACATAATAGCACATGACGAGAGGACCTAGCACAGATTTATTGAATGCCTATGCTCCTTGTGGAGCAACAGAGGTAATAAAGATGATGATATAAGAAGTTCAACACATTTAATGATTAAATTACAGGTTTATGGAACGAATTTATGATTAAATTACAGGTTTATGGAACGAATTTATGATTAAACAAAATCAACGGCTAGTTAACATACAGGGTGTCCCATAAGTCTGACATCATAGGACAGGTGCAAAAACAAAAGGAAACATAAAAGCTTTTATTAACATAACCAGCTCACACATCACAGAAATTGCTCACACATCACAGAAATTGCACACACATTCACAGAAGTTGCTCAATGTTTCCACCAATTGACCTCATGCAAAAATCCAGACGTGATACCCAGTCAGCAAGCACACAGTGAACGATGTCACGAGTTATGGATATTTTTTTGTCTTAAGGCAAGTAATCATGTTACATGCGTCAATAATGCATTCATTATTCCTATGATGCCACACTTATTGGACACCCTGTAGAATCCCTCTCCATAGCTGTCGCTAATATGTTTTTCTGGAAGTGACCCCGCCCCGGTTTTGCTTGGTTACTTCAGCAGCCATCTCAGCTAGCTACAACTGATTGAAGGGGACCAAATGCCATTTAAAAATCCAATTTGGCCCAGACTCAACCAGCTCCAGGCTAGCATGATTGATAATCTCTTCTCTCGTTGACGATGTCGTTACGTCGCCATTGATGTCCTTTGTGCTGGAGATCTTCAGTCTGTTAAATTTGTTGAATCGGTACAAGTTGGTGTTGTCCAGCGCACTGTGTTTTCTTGTTGTTGTTGTTGTGTGTTCTGAGTGTAATGACAGTTTTATTGTAGCAGGCATATTCACACTCTGTCTTATGTACTCACGTAGACATTGTACCCAGTTCACTCACGTACTAGCTCGCAATCTTCAATGACTGACAGACTCAATCCACAGATTGACCGATTTAATCAATCATTCACTCACTTCGCTAACTGACTTATCCGTTCATTCACCAACTCATTAGCTGTTCCACTGATTTGCTTCTCTCACTTCATTCAGATAACTTGTGTAGTCCCCGGGGGAGGGGTCTCTGACAGTGAAAGAACATGCCTACTGTACACTCAGGCATGTCGTACAAGGCAACAAATATGAGGTTGTGCATGGACCTGGTAACCTCATCTTGTAAAACATATCGCCACAGACACCAGGGCTTCGGAGTCGTGGAGTCGGAGTCGGTCTTCTAAAATGTCAGGAGTCAGAGTCGGAAAATTGTTTGGGTCGACTCCACAATCCTGACAGAAATCACCGCTGCAGGAGCATGTGAATGATTGGTGCGGGCTTCATACAAGGGAACCAGCTACAGTTGGAACTCCATGCTCCGCCAGGAGCGCAAAGGAAAATGAATGAGTGATATAGAATAAACAGGAGCGGTGACGATACAGGCAGCAATAATGAGATAAAGTTGAAGCTAATGATGATAATGATAAAGGCGCATGTTTGTATATTTTCAAATATATGTATATGAGATTATGAAGAAATCAAACATTACACACCCATTGTTTCACCAACTCTTTTTTTTTTTTTTTTTAAATAAAAATTTGCCTCGTTTTGGCGAGACGCGTCCCGTTCAACCTAGTCGGTTATATTGGGGCGCATGTCCAAATATAAACGACCCTTAGGTCTGAGACTATCAGCCAACTCTGATGTCATTCAAACAACTTATGTTTATGTTAAGAATAACAGAGATAAGAGCGATAACGATACAGGCAGCGATGATAAGAATAACGTTGAAGCGAATTATGATGATGGTGCATGTTTACGTGTTTTTTTTTTAAATTCATGCATGTGGGGTTGAGCGTGGGAGTGGGAGAGTGGTTAGAACGCTTGCTTCTCGAGACAGAGGGACCGGGGTTCGAATTCTGGCCACATCACGATCCGGTCTGTAGCTGTAAAAATGGGTGCCTGACTGGTCATGAGTGAAGAAAGGCTATGACAGCGAGGGAAGGAACTAGTTCATCCGTCTTCGTGAAGCTGAGACCTATTATATGTGAAGTCCCTAACATTTCACTATCGTGTGGCAGTATATGCTACCATTTCTTGTTTTATATGTGATGTTATCTTCTTCTTCTTCCATCCTTAGCCATCAACCGGCAAAGCAGTATGTGGCCAGTACGCCTAGTGGCGTCTTAGGGCAACAACAAATTGATCAATCTATCGCTGTTTCCACCACGCCTAGTGGCGTCTTTGTGGAACAAAAACAGACCAAACAATCTATCGTTGTTTCCGTAATCAGATTGGTTGGCAAGCAGGTGATCAGCCCACTGTGCGAAGTTTTTACGGGATGGGGTAAACAGCCCCATGCCCATACCCTCCTTAGTCGCCTTTTACGACATGCGTGGTAGGGTGCAGTGTTACTATTCTTTGCTCCCCTTTCGGGCCCCGGTAACACACGGGTGAATGTGATGTTATGATGAGATATTAAACGTTATAAATAAGCGCTACCTTCTATCTCTACCCACACATTTCCCGGTGTCTTTAATACTTCTCTCTAGACACTATCTTATGGCAGTATGTGCAATGTTACTACTATCATTGCTTGTTTTATATGTGATATTATGATGAGATATTAAACGTTATAAATAAGCGCTAGCTTCTATCTCTACCCACACATTTCCCGGTGTCTTTAATACTTCTCTCTAGACACTATCCATGTCCCTGGTTCCTGTCTACACACTCATCTGGAGCCAGAGTGTAATACCAGTGTGGCCCAGGCCATGGCGCTAATTTACGCGCTCAGCTATCGTCATCTCACATTCCACGCCATATCGGGATGCTTTGTTTTTTTTTTGGACCTTCAGTGACGCTGGAAGAAGGTCATTGGAGGGCACCTGCCTGGTTTGATCTATCTTCCCACGAGCATGACGCTGATTAGGTTGTAGTTTACTAGCCCAGTTTTAGGAGGTTCTGCTTGCTTTTCTATAATCTATCATACATGGCACTGGTATAGGGGGAATATATATATATATATACACACACACACACCAAAGTACTCATTATAGTACATTTCTTCTTCATTCACCTTTTTGGTCCCCTGAACAGGAATCCGTCATCAAAGCATCATGTGCTATAAATGGGTACTTGACTCTGCTCTTGAGTGAGGGAAGGCAAAGACAGCGAGGAAGGGAACTAATCACCTCACTCATAAAGCTATACCTAGCATAGTGAATTCTCTAACACTTCACTCCTCTAAGCCACTGTCTTTAATAGGACTATACTTTTAAAAAAATTGTTTTCAAAACGTGTCAGCTGTATAAGTGGTTAGTTTTATGTGGTCCTAAAGATAGACATTCTCTGTCTCTCCTTTTTCCTTTTCGCCTCTGCTTTCCGCTCTGTAATAGAATATCTTCATCTTTACTTGTCCGGTTAGAATCCAATACGATTTCTTTTGTTCGTATTTATGCATGTCAGTGAAGTTCAATTTCAGCATAATCTTTTCATTATTGTTTTATGATTAATCGAGTCCACAAATCCTTCAATTACTTTGGTTGTCATCCGAGAGCAGCGTTTTATCCGCGCTGTAAAACCCATGTTTTATACTCATCTCTAACTTGATCGATACGAGTGAGAAACGCTTACACAGATGTATTAAAAAATCGAATATATTTAAAACCACGATACACGCCAGATCGGTTACATACAGGAAGAGTTTCCTACACTCGTCATAAACATCGGATCATGTGACATTTATTATCGCATCTATCCTGAGATGGTTGTTAGCGCTGACCTTTTCAGTATGTAATGATCAGTAATTATTCTAAGTCATTAAATGTAACGGCGACAGTATCGAAACCCACAGGCGATACGTAATTTTCGCTGTAGTGAATAGAATGAAAAGTTGTGGTAAAAAAAAAAAAAAATATGTAGGTCAAATAAATCGACATCGGGAAATGGAGAGTAAAGATACATTACCAAAAAAAAAAAAAAAAAACTGTACCAAATACTGTATTCGGCTTACGGCGGAATTTCGTCCCAAAGAACGCGTCGTAAGTCGATATTGTCGTAAGTCGGAAATCAATATATACTCTATGAACCATAAAGGTATGTTAAGAGTTAACGCTGAAATGTATACGTCTGTTCTGTTATATCTTAAAAGTGACGTTCCTCTTTGTTTATAGTGAAATCAAACAAGGTACAAGTTATAACGCAACATAAAATAATGCAATGTAGAAATTATATCATAATATGACTCCAGGGATGACCATATTAAATACGAGAGGTCGTAAGTCGCATGTGTCGTAAGTCGAGGACATTATCATAAATATTGAAGAGAATTCACGAAATTAAAAAAAAAACCCAGAAACAACAACATAAAAGTAATGTTAAATGAAACGATACCCAACAGTGATATCCATTTTGACATTCCCTCACTATTAAATGTCAATAAATATTATGCGTTTAGTTATGCATGCATGCGAGCGCGCGCTCGCACACACACACGTACGTACGTAAAGATTAATTTTTGTAATGTACGTGTAACAAATGCGGTGTTTTTAGCTTCATTGTTAAAAACTATTGTGATACGATGAATACAGGTCAAAAAAACCGACAGTATTTTTAATGATGTTGGCTATATCAGGGTCAACTAGTGGGTACTCTAGTGTATCATCTATTTCTAATAAAGCGGTTCTGTTACGTTTTGCGATAAACCCCTGACTGTATCTATGTACATTACTCCTCCAATCGCCGTGGAGTTCATGCAACCAACTCTCTTATATATTCTGTTAATGTTGTGACGTAGCCGAAGACATGTCTTCATGTAAATATTTCTTTTTACCACGAAACACGCCCGTGTAAACAAAAAAAAAAAAGAAGGCAAAGGTAGTCCCAAAGCAAATACTGCCGAGGGGAGTGAAGTGTTAGAGACTTCACCATAGTAGGTTCAGCATCAAGAGGTGGGGTGACCAGTCCCATCTTCGCTGCCTTTTCCTTCCCTGACTCAATGCCAGGTACCCATTTACAGCTGAGTAGACTAGAGTACCGTGATTCGAACTTGGCACCTTTGGCGCGAGAGACCAGCGCTGTAACCACTGTGTCAGCCAGTCGGAAGCCCGTGAATGCCAAGTTAGCCCTGCTAGCTTGTCTAATAACTATATTTTAATGTGAGAAATGCCGTGTCTTATCAATTGATGTTTAGCTTGACACTTAGTCAGCGCCTCCTGTATGATTCCAACATTTTGTTGCATTAAATTAAGGAATGTGTGAGCGCTTTTACCTGTGTTGAGCGAGTAAAGAAGAGAAACTACACGCAGACGGATCTTTTCCGGGAATGTAAGTTCGCCCTAACGGGCAGATGGCGCACCATCTGGAAAGTGAAAATGCGACGGACCAGAATGGGAAGGAGAATGAACTATTCGTGGGATGAAACCTGGAATTTCTAGATGGTACTTAAGTTAGGACAGCAAAGAACGAACAAGCAGAATTTGCCGCGCTTATCTTAGTTTGGCTATGAACGTTCTTCCCACATGAGAAATAGAGACTCGAAGTAAAAGCCTTTTGCATCATCAGTATGTAAGTTCATGCATGCATGAGGAATTGGGAGAGTAGAGATAGTGAGAGAAAGCTCGAACATAAAACGTAAAGGAGACCAAAAAGATACAGATATTTCAGAAAAGAGAAAGTAGGACACGGGGACATACCACGAAATTAAGTCATATGAAAGGTCAAGGATCCCGTTACATGCCCATTGAGGCATATTGGGAATATGTTGTTAGGCCAATATTTTCTTGACCATAGGGGTGATGTGGTCAGCATCACGCCGGCCGCCGTAACCTTCCCAGAGTTGCTCTGGTACCTAATTCATGAGGCTGGTACGACCCCATCTTAAAAAATCCCATCTCAACAGGGGATCGAACCTTGGACAACCGAGCTAGAATCCAGTGCACTAACCAACCACTGCGCTACCTGAGTCATATGAAGTATAGATGGAATAGGCTGACCTGGTCTACAGCCAGCTTCTGTGTCAGAACTGATGGATGTTTTCCCGGAACATCATCTTTCTTTTGCCTGTTTCTAGAGAGAAAAAGATAATATGAAAGTACATATATTTGATCTTAATAAAAGGTTATTAACAGTGAGCACAGATTTTAGGTTACGTTGTGATTCGGTTACCTGAGTTTAGGATGAAGAAGTTCTGTAAAGATAAAAATTTGACCCCGAGTAAAGACGCTTTCTTAAGGCACATAGAGAGGATTAGAAGTGGAAGAGAGATCGAACGTTCTTAAAAAAGTTACACTGAAAGGATGAGTTGAACATGATAGGCGCAATTTTAAATGTATAACAGGTGAAATGGAAAGTCTAGTTTGTCAGCAATTGGCTAAATCTGTCTATGACTTCATATTTATTGTCTTGCATGTTCTTTTTAGACTATTTACTCACAAATACGAGTATCAGAATCGGCACAAGAAAAGTTCATATTACCTGGCGCATAGGAGAGAAGCTTCAATAAGGTCAGCCCTCACCTGGGACATCCACATGTGCCCAGGTAAAGTGAAAGTTGAGTATTGGAGGCTGGAGCAGGAATGGGGGGAGGGGGGGGGGAGGGGAGAGGAGCCTGAAGCAGTATACACATTACCATAGATTCGTATGGTTTGAGTATATTTTCCGTACCGTATTACCTCCGTGTATTCAGAAATAGAGCCAGAGCATTCTAGAACTGGACAAGATATATATATATATATATATATATATATATATATATATATATATATATATATATATATATATATATATATATATATATATATATATATATATATATATTTTTTTTTTTTTTTTTTTTTTTTTTCTCAGTTTCTTTCTGGAGTCATAAGGCGATAGCCCTTAACCTATTTGGGTCAAGTGTAGTGCGAGACAGCGTATTTCAGTCTAAGGTTTTTTTCATTTTTGTTCCTCGCCTACATAACTTACTTGGTTGTTTCCTCTCACCGTTAGAGTTCCTATCGAGGGTCATACGAGGGATTTCCCCCCCCCCAGAATAGACAGAACATATTCATCATTCATTCATTTCCCCCAATCACTCCCTACGGAGAATGCAGCCACGACTGCCGCTGGTCCGCAGTAAGCCAGCATCGAAGCAGTCACGTGCTCTTAAAGCAGTGTTCTCCGTAGCAGTTTGTTTTATACATTGAGGTTGCCAGTCCCAAGCATATATATATATATATATATATATATATATATATATATATATATATATATATATATATATATATATATATATATATATATATATATATATATATATATACCCAGCATTTTCTGTCACTAACGCTAAGGGATGCAACTTTGGTTGAAAGTTAGACATTAATTGCATTGTTTCCCTTATATGTACTCTCCCGAAAATAGTAACACTCGACAAAGAAAAGTGCTCAAATGACGGTGTGCACAAAAATATATTTATAGAATGTGTGATCCCGTATACACACATTGAGATCCTCGCTGCTGCTACGTAGTTCGTGTACTGTGGTGATGTACAGGGGGGTTTTTTAAAAATACTTTTGAATAAGTAAAATTGCCGTTAGGTATTGGTGCTTTTGAATTTAATTCCCGTCTTATGATGGGCTTTTACACTAGTACCCTTATATTAGCCAGCGCGAACGACACGCCTTATGGAGCAGTAGTTTTATTGTTTATTTCTTGCGAGTACATGAAACGTACCTTTATATGTGTATTATTTATTTAGCCCTATTCTTTATTTGCATCTTCAGAGACCACCGGAAGCGACACGTGGCAACAAAACATGTTACTTAAACATACTGAGTTTAGTTTGTATTTTATAAGTTTGTGGCCACCATAACGTTTACCCATTAACCAAACCGCCACTGCTGTCCGTGTTGTGACGTATATTTCTTTCTGTGTTGTGTTTTACGTCACCGGTGACGTCATTGCCGAGATGTCTGATTTGACATCTGCTGCACCAATTAACAGTTTTTATTCGAGTGTATAGCAAACATATCATAATAAACGCCTTAAGTGCGATTTTCCATTGGTGGTTTGTAAGTAGGACGATCCGTCAAGGCCTAAAATCCCATCCGCTGCAGACCCAAATAGAACAGTCCCAACTAAGATGGTTTGGCCATGTCTGCAGAATGGGAGAAGATCGGCTACCACGACAAGCATGGGAAACAAAGAGCCAGGGATCCAGACCTCCAGGACGACCCAGAGTCCGCTGGGAGGACAACATTAGACAATCTTTGAAGGACCGAGGACTAGAATGGAACCAGGCCAGGAAGAAGACAGCTGATAGAATGGTCTGGCGCTCTCTCTTCCAAACCTCTACACCTCACGGTAGAAGGGGAACGACTAAGTAAGTAAGTAAGGTTTGTAAGTAGGGACATTTGATTGTACTGTCATTTACTATTTTGTATTGATTGTTTGAATAGTGCTTGTTATTTGTTAATGTTAGAGATGACTTATCGAGTAATCAACAGCGTCGTTTAAAATACAAACTGTCCTCGACTTACGACTGACTACTCTTACTTACCACGGCCATCCCATTAATTCTGTTATATTATTTTCAATTCCCGATATTGGGTCGTAAATTATATTTATTTACTCAGTTACAGTACAGTAATTTTATGTTATAAATTGCACATTGTATTATTTCACTATAAACGAGTACAGTAAGTTACAAAATTTAACAACAGACCTACATATTTTAGCATATAGGTGTGGCTGGATTGCCTCCCCTGTTCTGCAGTAGCGGTCCAACAATGGCTAAACTTAGAGGAAGCAGGTCTTTAAAGGCATGAAACTTCGCTAAGATTACTCTTGGCAGAGATATAAATAGAAGAATGATGCTTCTATTTAAGGGAGCCTAACATGTATTTTACAGAATGGCACGCAAAACAACTGAGATTATCTAAGCCGTTATGAACTTATTATTCTCCCCCACTCCCCATGTGAGAAAAATTATTGACTCGTATTTTCTGAGCCTCCAGCTGAAGGTGATTCAGGAACTATTAATTTACTAGCTCTGTGTATTTAAAAAAAAAAAAAAACACTGAGTCATACGGGTGCAAATTCACTCAAAAGTGATTAAAGCAATCATAGATTTATATTTACATATAAGAAGTTTAAAAAAAATCAATTATTGGTTAACAAGATTGAAATAAATAAAATTATTTTAACCAGGAAATTAATCAATTAATTGTGATCATCATCGGATGATATAGGTAGAAATTTTACAGAGCTCATTTACCGTGCCAGTACATTAATACTCAACTGTCCAGATGATGACGATGATTTGTCGTTGATGTTGGGTTCAGTCACTGAAGGTTTCCAGAGGTACTTATGACTGTTTCTTCTCTTCCGGGGTAAATACTGTGGCAGTAGCACGTCCCTTGCAGCAAGGCCGGGGTAACTACTAAGGTTGGAAGTGTCTCCAAGACCCGTCTGATGTAGGCGTCTAGCGTCGACTGCTGGCAACTTGTACCACAAACCCAATATATTTTGGGTTACGAATTATATCCAAAGACTTGATGCACAGAAAATGGCCGTAATATGTCGAGCAGCTGTTTAAGATGCCGTAGACCTTCAGGTGGGTTAGGTGTAACTGGGTGCACGTGAAGTAGGATCCTAGAACTTGGGGCGCAAAGTGACGCCTCTGGAGTTACTCCTTTCTAACTTTAGAATTCACTTCCAGTCCTGTGGCCTGTTCTATATTGGGATCCTTTGTTCCGTGTTCCTGGCTGTCTGTGATTTTTCTTTGACAAAATTTGAAGACTAAAAATGCTTTAGGTTATAAGCGAAATTTTCGCTTCCACGCACATGTTTCTTCGTTAAGGAAAGATCTGATCAGAAAAAGTTCAGTTTAGCATTCCAATACCAAACTAACCGCCAGTATTCGTCTGGTTTTGGTAGGGGTCTCCCCCACCCTCATGTAGAACTTTACTACATGACAACACAAGATATTCCCCTTACATGTTATTTTCAAACTTGTCTGCATATTTCATGACTATATAAGGTCCTGCCACTTCCGTGCCGCCTGTCATGTTAACCAAATTCAGTACATCACCGATCTATCACTGATAATCTCTTCCAAGATGTTACTTTCTCATAGTTGTTTATTACAGCAAAGTCATTGGCCGGAATTGTGATATCATTTCTCATATTCCACTCCTCTCCATCTGGTCACTTCTGCAGGTTAACACATTATCTTCAAATACCATCTATTATCCATATTGAAAAGCCCAATCAACATTGTTTTGTGGTAGTTTTTTTCGGCCAAGTTCACGAATCAAACGTTCATTATCTACATTCTCCGACACACATCTGGGTTTGTCGCCACTCCTTAGCCGGAACAAAGGAGTATGTATCAACAATCTTTCTAGTGTTGACAATTAATCAAATAAACACACCGACGTGGTTTTCCGAACCGGTCAATCGGTCAGGTAAACCGGGATGGTTAATAAGATAGGACAATATAACTTCGACCGATGAAAGTGTAAACAACAATACTGGAAGAATGAGCATGTGGAAGGAATGGTCGAGTAACACTGCCGGAGAGGATTGAAGACAAGAAAAAGATGACGAATAATTTCGTCACAACAGGCATGCTGAATGTTAACATATCCTTAGTGTTCATTTAGTTTATAGGGATTTTCGACGTACGAACATATATCGACTTACAACGGGGCAGTCGGTATGGAACTCCGTTGTAGGACGATGTCAGTCTGTGTGTATGAATAATAAATATATCTCTAACGTTTTCTTGACTTTTGCCACGATCCATAGAGTTCTTGCCCATTGGCCTAACTGCCATTGAGCGCCACAAGGAGCATATTCCTTCCACACACACTCATTATCAATGTCTCCTGTCCCGTGCCATCAGTTCCAGGTGTGTCCTTGTCTACCTCGTCCCTTTCATTCTTGTCTGCAGTTCTCTTCTCTATGTATTTTTAGATCTCCCTTTAACTCTCTTACTCTGGGGGTGTATTGGGTGATGATAAGAAAAATTGATGTGGAATGGTTGATGAAATAGCTCATTCTTAATCTTTAGTGGGCTTTAGTCTGGTGAACGCAGTGGAATGGAAATTACTTAACTCTTTAAGTCCCAATCGACTTTATAAAGGCTCAGGGGTTAGACGCGCTTGGCCCAATCGACTTTAAAAAGCCTTTAGTATATGTGCGTCTGTTTGACTTTCTTCTTCTTCCGTCCTTAGCCACCGACCGTCAAAGCAGTCAGTGGCCATTACGCCTAGTGGCGTCTTAGGGCAACAGCAGATAGGTTTTCTTTGCCATTGTTTCCCATCACGCCTATTGGCGTCTTTAGGGCAACGGCAAATCAATCCATTTGCTGTTGTTTCCGTAATCGAAGTGACTGGCAAACGGGTGATCAGCCCGTTGGTGCGTCTGTTTGAGACTGTCTCTAATTACAAACCACCCAAAACATCATTTCCGACTGCAAGTACATTCTTTTAAATACCGCACATGTTTAAGAGTGAACGTGTTTCTGTTTTGAGATATTTATTTTAGATTTTTAAAGCGATTTTTTTAAGCGCATATCCTCCATTTTACCTTGAATAACTAATCATTTTTTTTAAGCGCATATCCTCCATTTTACCTTGAATAACTAATCATTTTTCAATGAAAGCTTTTATACTTGTAGCACAAGAGTAAAGTACATCCAATTACCTTCAGTTTCATATACAACAACAAAGTTATTTATGCATATGAACATTTTAAAAAAATTATTTCCAAACAACAACAATAAAAACGCACTGGGGTGGCCATTTTTGCTTGGGCCAAACCCACTTTTTTGCTTGGGACTGAAAGAGTTAACAACGTCTGATGCCTTGACAAAATACTGCCTAATACAAGGTCGTTTCTCTTCTCCCCCCTCTTTCTGGTTAATGTTTGTACTTAATGTCTCAGGTTTCGGTGTGACATTGCCCCAGTTTCTCCGTTTATGTTTTTCTGACTGTAGGGAAACATTCTATGAATTGAAAATGAGGCGATGACAATAGTACATGGTTAGACATTGTAAGAAGATGAGTACTGTTTAACACGCTGCAGACCAACTGACAAGAATGAGGGCATAATGGCAAGATACAGGCCTTTTGTGCCTGGTGTGAGTTCATTGTGATCTCTGAGGAGACATCAACAATACAACTACAGCTACCACAGGCTACTAATATAAGGTTGTGCGTTGGGCTGGCCACCTCCAATTATAAAACGAATAGCTACAGAAACCAGTGCTGTAGGAGCACATGAATGTTTCGATGCAGGCTTCCTGCAGCAGGGTCAGCTACACGTTCAGTCGGGAGCGAAAAGAAAATGATAGACCTTCTGTGACTAGAGGATTAGGCAACAGACGACACGAGGACTTGGTTTGACATTTTAAAACGACAGGTGGTTCTGTACACCAGTGGTTCTCAACGTGTGCCATATGGCCCTTCCGGGGGCCATACCATATTTCTAGAGTGGAAAAAGGGGGGGGGGGGGCACAGTAAGATTGTAACGTACATTTTTTCCAGCTATTAACAAAAGGGGGACATGAGCAAAATACGGTTGAGAACCCCTGCTGTACACGATGAGCTGACACAATGAGTATGACGTAACACTATACGAGAAATGAGAATGAGGGTCAGAGATAGACATTCTAAAAGGAGAATCACATAACCCATTGTTTGTTGTGTAATGTGTAGTTACTGTTTGTAACATCAATAATACATGACCTCCTTATTCACGAACACATTTAAAAATAAAAATAGAGTTGACCTGGGGTATAGGGCGATTATGACATGGCCAAAGCCGGAGTAATCAAGAGAACGGAAGAAATTATCACGAAAGTTGCATTTTGTGTCTTTATGTATGTGCAGAAGAGTGCATTACGCGACTTTTTATGCTGCATCGACGATTTCCTGCGTTAGAATTTCATTTCTTGATAATAACGTCGGATCTTGGTGTAGGAGGAAATGAGAAGGCGAATTAAGAAGCCAAGAAAAGTAGATCTAATAGAAACCAAATAAATGTGGCGATGAGAACAGGGATGAGTAGAACATAGATCAAAAGTTTCATTAGAAGAATAGTAACTGATGAAAATGGTGTGACAAGGTTACCAACGTGGAACTGATGACAAGAACCAGACAAGTGCCAGTGAAACAAGAGATGAGAAGAAGACGCTGGCGATGGAAAGGACACACACTGAGGAAACCTGTGGATAGCATTACAAGGCAGTCCTTGTTATGGAACCCCCAGGTTAAGAGAGGCAGAGATAGACCAAGAAATATATGGAGAAGAGAACTGGAGACAGAAAAGAAAATTACGAGGAGGACGAAGAAAGAACTTGAGCTGATGACACGTGACAGGAGGACTTGGCATTTGTTTGTTGAAGGCCTAATCTCCTTGGGGAGCTAAACGGTATTGTTTGAATTGATGAAGGGACAGTAGCATAGGATGGAAGTCTGAAGGGCAGACATGGATATAAGTTGTTCAGGGCTTCAACAAGAACGTGTCAGGTATCTAGAGAACTAAAAATTCCTAGCAGTAAGAAACTTCTTAGATTACAACTGGGAATGGAATATTTTAGAATAGAAGAACCTTGCTTTGCAGAGTGTCTGCAAGAAAATAATATAGAGCATTTTCTGCTAAAATGTAAGAAGTATGAACAACAGAGACGTCCAATATTAGATTATTTACAGGCATGCAATTCACCCATAATTGTAGAACAGGTGTTGAGAATCGACAGACATAGAGAACTGGACGATATAATAAAACCGTATATAACTTTACTTAGTCGTTCCCCTTCTACCGTGAGGTGTAGAGGTAAACCGTATATAACAAGAACAAAAAGTGATATATAAAGATTGGTGATGGTATGGTGGGAAAAATGAGGTTCTCGTAATGCATTTTGATGATGACAGATGAATAGTCAATTGAGTGTCACCCCAGAAACCCTCTTCCCCCTTGTTAAAAATATGACAGGTGTGAGGTACTGTCAATTTTGGGACAGGGGAGGACACACACACGCGCGCACACACACATACACGCACAATTACTCTTGATTTACTCTCTACTGATTTGAGGGGCGAAATTATGCCGGTATTTTCAGATTTCGGAAAACACAATTATTATCTTGGAATTAGCTACACTATATATCCGAATTATAACCCATTTAAGGTTGAACGGGATATTTTTGGATCATTAAAATAATTTAAAAAAAGGATCTCAATGTTCGTAAAATGGTACATATCGAATAACAATCTGTGTTGCTTTCATCCTGTGATTATAAATGTCTTGGTGTTGGAAATGTTGAGAACAAAAGTAAAGACAACAACAGGAACACATTTGACTGCGCATTTGACAGCTGTGGATCATTGTAAGCAAATTGCTCGTGTAAGACTATACTGCCTATTGATATAACTGTATATAGTTGCTTATTTTATCATATATTTAGCCCTGCCGAATAACGTATTTTTCTCGCAGTTTCAATATATATATATATATATATAAATATATATATATATATATATATATATATATATATATATATATATATATATTACAGATTTTAGACTCACGCTTACTACCTTAGCCAATCAGCAGGTATCGAATATACAGTTTAACATACCGATCTAGTACCCACACTTTCACCCACCCTTACTAATGGTTTTATCATATGTCCAGGGCAGGCTGCACTTTATGATCTTTTTTTTAGTTTTAACTTTGAAAAAAAAAAACATTTTGTACACCTTTGAAAACGACTGATATATCTCTCCATATATCAGTTAATGAACTTAACATATTTTTTCTGTAAAGTACTGCCTCATTCATTTATAACTTAGTTATCCTGCGTCACTCCACACATTTACATTTATAATTGTAAAACCGAGCGGTACATAAGCGTTGTGTCGTTACTAGTTAATTATAATACATGTTGCTTAACTGTTTTAGTCAGGTTTCACGAGATTATTTGTTGTTTACAGTCTTCTGTCCACCCTGTTATTTTTCCTAATTAAGTAAAGTGAATATCCATCGGGGATACTACGATGTAACGCATCAGACGAAAATTGTTCTCGTGATTGAATGAAAATTGCAACTTTTCGGAAAGAGATCTGATAGCATTTGGATCAAGTCTGATCTTGTTGTGTGAAATATTTGGAACTTATATGCGTGTTTTTTTTTAAAAAGGGGGTGGGTGTATATACAATTTAGGCCTAGACATTCTGCAGTTGGTTATTGTTTGTGTTGTTGCAACAACCAAAAAGATGCAGAGTTTCATAAAAGGGTGCTTGCACAGAATAGAAAGCTTGAAGTGCTATAACAAGATTACCAATGTGGAACTGGTGACAAGAATCAGACAATTGCCGACGGGGCATGAGATGAGAAGAAGTCGCTGGCTATGCGTGGGGCACATATTGAGGAAACCCTTTGATAGCATGAGAAGGCAGTGCTTATTCTGGAATCCGCAGGGTAAGCGTGCAAAAGGGAGACCAAATAACACACGGGGAAGAGAAATGGAGATATACATGAAATGAGCGAGGAAGACATGGACATATCTGGAGCCGATGACACGCGACAGGAAGACTTGGCATACGTTTGTTGAAGTCCTATGCTCCGTGCGGAGCTGAGGGTCATGATGATCATTCTGTAATAATTCTAAAGTATATCTCGTTGCCTCTTGTTGTAATAACAGAATCGCATGTTGTACATGGGAGCCATTAAAGCTGTTTATCAAGTCTTTTGTGTCTGCAAATAATTTCTCAAGGCGTGAACCGCTATTAAGGATAATGTAACACGTGATCTGTTCTTCTTTTTTCAAGTACCATGCCTAGTGGCGTAGGAGATCATGTCTCTCCACAACTTCTTGTCTCCAGTACTATTTATTAATTCTGTTGTTGACCTCTTTCCATGCCACGATGTCAAACTGTCCAGTATTTGCTTTCTATGTCTTACCCTATCTCTTTTTCCTTCAATCTTACCCGTCTTTACGATATATTCCAACTTTCCTTGTCTCACAACATGGCCGAAAAAAAGTGGATTGCTTCTTTGTGACTTGTGAAATAAGTTTCCTTTGCGCCTTGGCCTCTTTCAGGACATCCTCATTACTCTTTTTGGCTGTCCATTATATTTGTTAACGTTCTTTTATAAAACCACATCTCTGTGGCCTCTAGTGCTTATTATTATCTTGTTTATGATGGATGGTCTCAGATGTCATGTGATCTGTTACATACCCTTATTTGAGAATCTAGGGACATGTGATCTTCTAGTCATAACTATTCAAGATCTCGTGACTTTTAATCTACAGGGTGATGGAAAAGTCTCTACTACTGTCGAACTAATTTATATGAAACAAACATCGCAACAGTTAACTGTCATTTTATTAAATAACATGTTATGTCACATTAGCATTATAGCTGAACGTGAGATCCGTTCAGTTCAGCACATGATTTCATAACGGGCGGCATTTTTTGCTCTCTTGTAACGTTTATGTATTGGCTACTTTGTACTTTATTTTATTTTGATTTGTTTCTAGGAATTAAAAAAAACAACTTATTTGTCAAATAGCAGTTATTGCCCTTTGTTTTGACTTTTTTTTCTTCTTCTCATATATATATCCAGTAGGTTCCGATTGACAGAGTGGTTGCTTCTTCCTCGTTCGTCCTGAAAAGGACGTTGGTTGCGTTGTGTCGCCGTTTACAGCAAGGCTGCGATATCTGCGCCTTTCGGCCCGACACATCCGACTTCGGCACGGCATTTTTTAGGACCGGGTTTGCCTTTCCACTTCGATCCCTACTCTCTCAGCCAGACTGCAGTGATGCAGCCTGTTTCCAGGACCACCACTTGGAAGTGGAGTTGGGTCTTGGTCAGCTCTGGTTCGCTGACCCTGACGCAAGCATTCAGCTATGGGTCGCTGACTGCATTCCACTTTTGACGCGTCTTAGGTCCCGACAGAGTGGTTAGAGCGCTGGTCTCTCGCGGCAAAGGTGACGGGTTTGAATCACAGTACCGACACACTCCAGTCTACCCAGCTGTAAATGGGTACCTGACTGTGCTCTTTGAGTTAGGGAAGGAAAAGGCAGAGAGGAAGGTCATCCCCACCTCTCGAGGCTGGACTTAGTATGGTGAAGTCTCTAACACTTCACTCCCCTACGGCATGATCTGGTGTGGGATTACCGTGAACATTTTATTCCCAGTAGATACATTTTGAAGATATTCCCATTTAAGAATAGAAAGTGGCTTTTCAGTCACCGTGTATCACTTAACACTTCAAAATCTGTTTACAGTGACGTTTAATCTCTGACGTAACACTGTAATTATAACATTTAATCTCACACGTTAGCTATTCGAGTATTATGTAACAGCTCATACACCACCAGGGCCATAGATAGGACTTAATAAAGGGGGGGAGGGCTATAAAAAAATTTTGCACAAAACATGTTTGGTACAGTATAATTTCCACACAAATGTTTTTCACCAAACCCTGGGGGGGGGGGGGGGGGGGGGGGGGGGGGGGGAACCCCCCCCAAAACACACCCTGTATCTACGGCCCTGTACACCATGTCCAATTAGGTATCTCTTATATCACCTAAAATTATTAGTAACACTATTCTCAAAGTGGTGTAGCTTCAAACGTGTACAAGTTGGTGCCAGGTAAATAACACAGTTCTCGCGGTTTAGCGAGGTTCACACAAAATGCGTTTGTTCAGGTTTATCCAGGCATAGCGACTGATAAATATCACATTGTCATAGATTTGTTGAGTCTAAAACCGTGTTTGCTACGAGTTTGTCATTAAGGGTTTTGCTGGTTCAGGCGTGAGTTTTCTCATGAGAGCACGAGAGTTTGTGTGTGTGTGGTATCTTCTTATCACAAGTCCCCGTTGTAGAGTGATACAAACACGCAATATGATCTGTGCTCACTTGAGACCCGTGCCGTTGTCATGCTGTGATACTAAGATGAGCATGGACAAGAGACACAGTGCTGCCGGCAAGGTCATCGAATGTCTCACGTTTCCGTGTTGACAGATATCCGAGGTGGTCGATGTGCTGTGCCAAGTTCTAAACTGAGGGTCAGCCGGACGTAATCCGTGTTCTTATAATGGACACTGTGACCTTGCGTGCTAGATGTGTGTCGCGACGTGAAAATGTATTTTCGTCATGTGTATTCGTTTTGGCACTCGCCAGCAATAGTATGAATTATATAAAAAGCTGTCTGTTAGTAGATACATGGATTTTGTATAAGGGGGTTCCATGGTTTTATACTTGGGCCATAACGATTATAGTTGGGGGAAGGGAACTGTTGGAAAAAAAGGGGGAGGGGGACGAGGAATGCCATGTGGCAGCAACGACACACGGCAGTGTGCGGGGTACCCGGCATACAGGTATGCATGCACGCCCATGTGGGGCGTACAAATACAGAGGAACAGTTTTCCCACGCTACCTTCGAGTATCGATGTTCTCATCGTGAGAGGCAAGCCAGGTCCCCCGATTGGTAAGTCTGCATAAACGGAGGTATTCTCAGCCGAGTTTGTTCATGAGGCTGTTCATCTTAAGACCACATTTGTTCAAGTTGAATATTCACTCGGGTTAGCATTTGTTTATGAGCTGCGGAAGCACTCATCGTCTCAAAGCCTGATTTGCTGCAGAGCCAAAGTTCTGCAGTTTACCCCCAATGCATTTTAATCATGCCTAAAAGCTATTACATGAGACCCATTCTCTTTTTCGCAAGTTTCTTTTAATCGAAAGTTCTTACCTGTAATGAAGAGGTTTGCATTTATTCGTAAGGGGTGTTTCTCCACCCGTTCGCAGCTCACCGTACGTAACTGCTTCGGAAAAGTGTACATACATTCCATTTCATTACCTCCCCTCGCAAGGTAAATTCCCTTGTTCGCTAACAACACGAAATAGTTGCGCCCCTCCGTTTCCATCTGATTTTGTCCCGCCTTCTATGGGATCAGCTGATCCAGGTAAAAAACGAAACCACGTGACTACGCAGTCATCATTATCTGCTTGTTTAAAAACTGTACATTATCCATGCATCTAGGCCACGCCATTTCCGTGCAGTTCATCTCTGGAATCCGTCAAGTTCCTCTGATGTCTTAAGAAGAACAAAGGTAAAGGTAGTCCCATAGCAGAAACTGCCTGATGGGGAGTGAGGTGTTAGACGTTCTCTTCATTGCTGCCGTTTCCTTCCTTAACTCTAGAGTAGAGTCAGATACCCATTTATATTTGTGTAGACTGGATCGTGATGCCACCGTGTTTCGAGCCTAGTACCCTTAACGCGAGAGGCCAGCACTCTAACCACTCTGCCGATCGGACGCTCACTTCTGATACTACTACCACGCAGAGCCGGATTAACGTAGTAGCAAAAGTAGCAAATGCTACTGGCCCCGCGCTTTTAGGGGCCCCGCGCCAATAAGTATGTACATAATTTTTTGGTCATCTTCTAATACGAGCGTTAAACCAATGATCTTGTGATTTATGCCATCTTTAGCGCCTTTTCATTTGGTGTCACGAAATTGTGAGAGAAAGAGCATAAGAGGGTGATTTAGTGTGACTCTTCATTATTTTTATCTTAACTGTTTGCGGACGGAAGCCATTTAAGTGGCGTTGAAAATTTGGTCACGTTTGGACGGAAGCCATTTTTTTGGCTCTAGGCGACTGCCCCTTTAATTTTGTTTCGTTCTTTGTGAAATGAATTTGCATTAACAATAAAAACTAGAATTTAGGAAACGGAAACTTCCTGTTTTAATTGAGGTATACGGCGTGCTCGCACTCTCTTTCGATTTTTATTAAAATTTCTTGATTTGTAAGGTTAGAAAACTCAAAAAATGAGCAGTAGACACAGAGATATTGGACGTAATTATGCTTCTGGAAGTGAAAAACGTAAAGCGAAGGAAGAAAAAGAAAGAAGAGATCAACTTGTGATATCAAAAACACGTAAGCTGACAGAATATTTTGATGTTCATGGTGGTGGTACTCTAACCGCTGAAGCTGGAAGTACAGGAACAACTAGTACTAGTGCAGGCTGTGCAGCAGAAAACATACAGCAAAACCCAGTATACACTGAGTCTGAATGTGAAAGAATAAGTGAAACGAAGAAGTACTCTAATGATGTTGGTGACTGGCCGAACAATATAGATGACTGTGAGCGTGAATATTGGATATCCAAGGGAAGTGAAAAATTTCAACATGTTGATAGTGCCTTCTCTTCATCCGTGCGAGTGTATGACACTGAAAAGAAAACTCGATACTGTCAGAAGTCTTATTTTACACATATTCATAAACTTACAAACAAGCAACATGCAAGAAAATGGTTATGCTATTCAGAAAGTAAAGGGCGCCTATTCTGTTTCCCATGCAAGCTAAAGACTTCAGAATGTTCATCAAAGTTTACTGTGGAAGGGTTTAATGACTGGAAAAAATGCAGGCAATCTATTGCGTCGACATGAAGAAAGCTCCTCACATAGATAAGCTTTAATTTCATTGTTGATGCGTAAAAACAAAGGTGAACGTGTCGATTCCCAACTTGTGAAACAAATGGACATTCAAGAAAAGTATTGGCACAAACTTCTAGAGCGAATAATTGAAGTTGTGAAGTTTTTAGCCGAACGAGGCCTTTCATTTCGTGGCAGTGATGAAATTGTTGGGTCCCCTTATAACGGGAGTTACTTAGGGTTGTTAGAATTACTGGCCAAGTTTGACCCTTTTCTGGCAGAGCATATAAATACTCATGCAAACAAAGGATTTGGACATACATCATATCTATCTAAAACAACGTGTGAGGAATTCATCAATCTGATTGGATGCAGCATACTGGATCACATTCTCTGTGAAGTGAAGAAATACAAGTATTATTCCGTTTCATTGGATTTTACTCCAGATAACTTGTATCTAATATGGACCAGCTGACTTTGACTCTGCGCTATGTTTTGCCATCTGGACCAGTTGAAAGATTTGTGACATTTTTGGATATGGAAGGTCATAGTGCTGAACAGCTTACTAAAAGTCTACTTAATTTTTTAAAGGCAAATAACATTGATATTAAAGACTGCCGTGGTCAAAGTTAAGACAACGCCAGCAACATGAGTGGCAAGTTTATAGGATTACAAGCACGAATTAAAGAGATGAATAAGTTTGCGCATTACATTCCTTGTTTTGCACATTCACTAAATTTGTTTGGAAAATGTGCTGCTGAAGGTTGTCAAAAAGCAGTCATTTTCTTTGGATTTGTTGAAAGTCTGTACATCTTCTTTTCTGCTTCTTCCTACCGGTGGGGTCTCCTTTCTACTGCATTATGTGCTGGCGGTACTCATAATAATTTCATTTGCCCTTTGTGAAAAGACTGACAGATACCAGGGCAGATGCAACAAAAGCACTTTTACACAGCTTTTCTACAATAAAACAAGTCTTGGATGATATTTCAGATAACAATGATCAGAAGGCAGAGTGTCGTCAACAGGCTAATGGTCTACTTTCAACCATGATGAAGCTAGAAACAGGAATAATGATCATACTGTGGGATCAAGTATTACAGCGTTTTCAAATGACCAGTGCTTCTTTGCAATCTTCTGACCAAGATTTGAATACAGGTTGTGCACTCTATGAATTCTTGCGGGGGTATATTCAAGCTATACGGTCTACTTTTGCAGACATAGAGCAAAAGAGCCAAGGATCTGACTGAGTGTGAACATTATCAAGAACAAACTCGAAGAAAACACAAACGAAATCGAAAGTATGATGATTTCAGTGGTTCCAGCACACTTGATCCACTTGTTGAATCTCAAACGCCTTCTCAGCAGTTTAAAAGCCGAACATTTCTTGTCCTTATTGATAGCTTGCTTTCTGCCTTGTCAAAACGCCAGAAAGCTTATCAAAAGTTGAATGATGTATTTGGATTCCTTCGTCAGTTACAGTCGTTTACACCTGAAGAGGTGGTAACGAGATCATCGAATCTTATTAAATCATATCCGGAAGATCTGGAAGAAAGTCTTTGTGAAGAACTTGTGCAGTTTACAGAACTGTTGAAAACTGATCTTGCTTCTCATATTGGCACTACTCTAGACCTTGTAGAGTTACAGTTTTACCGTTTGATAATTGACAGTTCTTTGGAGTCTTGTTTTCCAAATGTAGAAATCGCCTTGCGCATCTATTTGTCACTAATGGTAATCAACTGCAGTGGAGAACGATCATTTTCAAAACTGAAACTTATTAAAAATGAACTAAGGAGCACCATGGGTCAAAAGAGATTGAACAATCTCACACTAATAAGCATTGAACATAAACTTCTGCGTGAAATTGATACATCCTATATCATCAACAAATTTGCTCATGCTAAATGTAGAAACATTAATATTTAAACAATAATGTTGACTGTGTTGTTACTTTTGATAATGATAATTACTATGCAAATTAAAAATGTATGTGTTCAAATATATTTGTGTTGTTTTATTGTTTTTTTTAATATAGGGCCGCTTTCTTAACATATCCTACAGGCCCCGTACTAGCTTAATCCGGCCCTGCTACCACGATACATTAGGCGGTACCATATCACTGCTGCTGCTCCTACTACTAAATACTACTACTTCTACTACTATTACTGCTAGTACTGCTGCTGCTGCTGCTACTATTGCTACTACTACTACTACTTCTACTAATATTACAACTACTAATGCTGCTACTACTCCTGCTGTTACTGCAAATACTACTACTGCTAGAACTAATATTATTACAACGACTACTACTTCTGTTACTGTTGCTTTTACTGCTACTAGTACTGCTACAACTACTGTTGCTACCGTAAGTACTACTACTATTACTAGTATTACAACAGCTACTGTCACGGATTTCCTCCCCTGCTTTGCAGTAGTGGTCCAACAGTGACCAAAACTCAAGAGTATCTAATATTGGCTTCCAAGGCATCTACCTGCGCGCAAGATTACTCTTGGCAGAGATGTAGATAGAAGGTTAACGGCACTTCTACCTTGAGCGTCCACAAGATATTTCCAGAAGTCACGAACAATGTTGCATTGGGCTGAACAATTGTTAACACATTATATCTGGTCCGTCGCCTTTTGTGAAGGATTTAAGCAATGGTTTAGCACGTTCAAGCCCCCAGTTGGTGTAATCCAACGAAATTCCTCTTATAAGTAATAGCACTGTTTAGAGGTAAATATATGTCTAGGTATTTATATATAAATATTAAATATTCTGGCTCATACGTTTGCTTTCATACATATAAAACTGAAGCGACTATAATTGTTTAGTTTTAAAACAACATATAACAATTTTAATAACGAATTAGTCTTAAACAGTTAAAATAAATATGGAAAGATTGGTGAAATTTGGATAAAAGTTTTCTTCACGGAGACGTAGGTGAGGATTTATCAAAAGTCTGTTGCTTTCGCCTATTTTACAAGAAACTTAACTCTAGCTGAGTCCCGTAGCTGTGGTTCAATTCTGTGATGACGAAAGCCTTCTCTACACTCTCTTCCACTGTAGGCGGTTAGGGTGGATGCTTTTCTCTCACACTAGCGGCGTTAGTACCACAAATCGTCTGATGGCTTGTAACCACGAACTTTAGAAAAATAGAAAAACAAATGCCTTCTGCTAAGTACATTTGTTTGGAGCACTCTAACAGGCTCCCGTTCCCGTTGTCCGCCCACCAATGTTAAACTCTCAGAAGAATTTAATTCTCGAGAACGCGCAACGTAACTCCGAGAAGATGGTTAAAATTCACCAATATTACTCTGAGGATTAACGGGTAGAATGTGTCTGGACAGTGAGAATATGATTTGTGCCTGAACTAACATTAACTCTTTAAGTCCCAATCGACTTTATATATCCTCAGGGGTTAGACACGCTTGGCCCAATCGACTTTATAAAGCGTTTAGTATATGTGCCTCTGTTTGAGACTGTTTCTAATTATAATTACCCACAAACCACCCAAAACGTCATTTCCGACTGCAAGTACATTCTTTTAAATACCGCACGTGTTTAAGAGTGAACATGTTTCTGTTTTGAGATTTTTATTTAAAAATGCACTGGGGTGGCCATTTTTGCTTGGGCCAAACCCACTTTTTTGCTTGGGACTGAAAGAGTTAACGAGTTACATACATCTCAAAAATGATAAGCTACACTTGAGGTACACATGATGTAATCATCACTCATTACTGCTCCAGTCGGAGTCCTGGGGTCACCTCTGCTGTCGGGTTTCCGCACGACTAGTCAGAAACAATCACAAGCTCTTGCAGTAGTGATTAATGCATATACTGTTTTCATATGTGGAGGTTGTCAGCCTCATATATAACAACTTAGCAAGAAACCTGTAAAATTTACATTAGTAAATAAATTATTTACACTTACCCCAAAATTGTGGGAATACACAATCTCCTTGCACAGATTTAGACTGGACACAGCTCTGTATTAGATGCTTCGAAATCACTTAGGTCTGGAAATTAGAGTTAATTCCTCTGACGGCGGATGTTCAGCGAAATCTTGGCCTGGGAAAAATTTTGTTTAATTCCTCTATGACTTGGTCTGGGAAATTAGAGTTAATTCATCTGACGGCGGATGTTATGCGAAAATCACTGGCCTGGGAAAACTTTTGTTTAATTCCTCTATGACTTGTGATCAAATTCCTAAGTTTCCAGTCTTGTATTAAAAATGCTGGTTTACTTGTAAATTCCTAAGTTTCCCAATACTCGATCTGTTACTTATAGTTGTGGAATTTCTAAGTCCAATGTCTCCTTTTTCTTTCTGGCTTTTAGGAGTCGCTAGTCTGACGTTTGCGCTGCAGTGTGTGTACTGACTTTGATTTCACTACATTATATCTCACAATCCTCATTTCAAATTCCAGCTGCGTTTCCTCCTAATTTTCCAATGAGTTACATTGTATATTCCGGCCTCTCAAATCAACCAATCCAATCGAATCTCGTTCAGCATTACGTGGGTAGGGGTGTTTCAAATTCAAAAAATACCTTTACGTGTTTCAAAATATTACATTTAATATCCACGCGTGACCTCTTCATATCGTTGCGTCAGACTTCCGCCGGCATCTTGTGCTCAACTCATAAACACCATCTGTGAACTCATTTGATGTCCAGATGCTACCTATCGCCAATATTGTCTCCAGACAGATTATCGTGATAATCACACACAGGGGTGGTCCCGTGAAACGATAAACGCATCTACCACCTGTGCCATTTCTGAAGTTGTCTGTCTGTCCACCCCCCTCCAAACAGATGGACCATTCTTTCCTGTTGTCCAGACGTGGTATTTTCTTCTTTCAGTTTCTCTTTGTCTTCCTAAACAATGTGTGGTTGAATTAAGCAAGTCCCAGGAGACTCAGAACCAGCAGACCCTGACGTCCCATCTGCGTTTGACTGTTTTTTAGAATGTAATGTTATGTTAGTCATTAGAGGCCAACAGTGCTTTTGGTCTGGAATTAATGAAAACTTGAATTTTCTAACGAGGTCAAACAATCCGCAGTATTCGTGTGGCGTCCTACAGATGTTGAGTAACATGACCAAGGACGGTGGTGAACTGTTGGTTACTGTTGATGGTCGCAGGGTTTCAATTTCTTGGGGCACGTAAGGAAAAGGAAGGGGGGGGGGCATAAACACTCACAGTATGTGTGTGTACGTATGTGTATATATATATATATATATATATATATATACACACACACAAGGGGATTGACATAAGTCTTGGGCCTGACCATGAAGGAGTCACAGGAGGAAGATGAAACTTGGCACATTTAAAGTTCATCATATTTGCACTGAATGTGTGAAGTACGCGTTTGTTTCTTTAATGGGTTTTCCCGCTACGGTGCACGGCGCAATGTACCCTATTGACCGGATCTGCTGCTCTAAAGATTTGACAAAACAATGGAAAAGAAGGAGGCCAGAGCTGTGAGAAAATTTCTGATGTTTCAGGGAAAAACACCTACAGAAATACACAGGGAGATGGAACCAGTGTTTCGTGATTCTTGTCCTTCATATACTTCGGTAAAAAACTGGTGTCAACAGTTTAAGTGCGGCCGCTCAAATGTTGCTGATTTGCCAAGATCTGGTAGACCAGCCTCAGATTGCAACGATGCAAATGCAACAAGAGTGAAGAAAATCATTGACCAGGATCGAAAAATGACAATTGTGGAGATAGCTAGTAGAGTAAAACTAAATGAAAGAACAGTTTATAGAATTTTACACAACAGACTGAACATGAGAAAAGTGTGTGCACGCTAGATTCCGCGACTGTTGACACGTGAACAGAAGCAAACGAGGGTAAATTGCTGTCAACAGTTGCTCAAAAAGTGTCAGTCAAAAAATGTTTTGGAGACCATAGTGACAGTAGATGAGACTTGGGTACACCATTATGACCCCGAATCCAAAATTGCCAGCATGCAATGGAAAACCCCGGGCTCCCCAACACCTGTCAAGCCGAGAGCGCAGAAATCTGCAGGAAAAGTGATGCTGACTGTCTTTTGGGACGGCAAAGGTGTCCTTTTGAAAGATTATCTGCCTCATGTCAACACAGTTAATGGACAGTACTATGCAGATCTTTTCACCAAACTAAGAAAGGTTGTGACCAGGAAACGAGGGATAACGCGCACTCAAAATCTTCCTTTGCTTCAAGACAACGCGCCCTCTCACAAAGCACGGCTTGTGCAGCTAGCAGCCAACGATTTGAATATTGAAATTCTTCCACACCCACCATATTCTCCAGATTTGGCTCCATCAGACTTTTTTCTATTACCAAATCTTAAAAAGAGCTAAAAGGAAATCATTTTGACAGCGATGAAGAGGTTATACTGGCATGTGATGACTGGTTTAGTTTGAAAAATAGGGTGTTCTACTCCCAAGGTCTTTTCAAGGTCAAGCAGAGATGGCAGAAGTGTGTCAATTCAGACGGTGGCTATATTGGAAAGGAATAAACACTATACAAAATTTCAGCTCTCTGTGACATGTCCTTCATGGTCAGGCCCAAGACTTATGTCAATCCCCTTGTGTGTGTGTGTGTGTGTGTATATATATATATATATATATATATATATATATATATATATATATATATATATATATATATATATACATACATACACACACATCAGTGGCGTATTCTCTATGTGTACTGTGCGTGCTGCGCACACCTATGCCCGAAGGAAAATAAAAATTCAATTTATTATTCTATAAAATATTTCTCTTCTAAAGTTCTGCTTTCGGACCGCACGCATCAGGATAACGGATTTTCCCGCATAGAATCTACGAGTATATCTAGTTTAAGTTTCCCAGACGCGTTTTATAGTGCAGTTTTTATTGCCCGAAGTTTCTCGGGTAATTCCGTCACAATGCGTGCTGCACCTTTCGGATTCACGTCTGAAGATTGGTTTGTGTGGATCGGGGTCATGGCCAGATACGTCAATACAATACGAGCATGCGTGCGGTGGTCTTGCAGCTCTCGAGTTGTAAAAATCTGCTGTGTCCGTCCAGTGTTTTTTGTGATTAATTTTTGTTAGTTGCCGGGAATGCAGATTATTACAGTGACAGTGAGTTTCAAGTTGTAAGTTAATTAGTATTTCGGAGATAATTGACATATACCCCTAATAACTATCGTTGCGTAATTGAATATAGCTGGTTTTTAAATTAAGAGGGGAAGAAGTTAAATAGTAGGCGTACATATTCATTTTAAGTAGCAGCACGCCTAGCTCGCATTACCAGGATACGCCACTGATATACATACTGAAGCACATTAAAAACGCACCATCTGTATAATCCAGGAACAGAGTGTGAAATGTAAATATAAGTGTTTACAAATTTACATATTTGGAATCTTTATTCATTTTCCTATGAATCCATGCTGGTCATTAATTTGTACATTTGATTGTTATGAAATTCATTGCATCCTGTGCAGGCAAGGGAGACAACCAAAAATGCAACCAATAAAAAAAATGCATTAACACTATCCTCTGTATCTGGTATGTCCACCGTGTGCTTGCAAACAAGCTTGGCAGCGGCTCCGCATGGAACGCACAAGTCTCTGAAGGAAATTCCGGGGAATCAAGTCCCATTCACGTGTAAGAGCAGCTTCGAGCTGTTGCAGATTAGCTGGAGAACCTTGCCTGTAGACTCTGCGTCCAAGCTCGTCCCACAGATGTTCTATAGGGGACATGTCTGGTGATAGGGCAGGCCAATCAATCGTCACAATGTTTTGCTGCTGTAGATATTGCTGCGTAATGCATCCGGTGTGCGCACATGGAGAAGCTGCAAGTCTGGATAATTTGTGAACGCAGGAGCAACCAATGCATCCAGAACCTCATCTCGATATGTCACAGCATTAACATTTCCACGGAAGACGTGAAAAAGCAAACGATGGTGAAAACTGAATCCTCCCCAAATGTGAATACTGCCACCTCCAAATCGGTTGTGCTGACGAACACAGCAATCTGCAAAGCGCTCTCCACACCGTCGCCAAATCCGCATACGTCCATCAGCAAAGGATATGTTGAATCTGCTCTCGTCTGTAAATAGGACAGCATTCCACTGCAGTCTAGTCCATCTGACATGTTGCTCTGCCCATTGCAGGCGCTGCTGACGATGTCTGTGAGTCAAGTTTGGCCCAACATAAGGTCGTCTTGCAGTAAGGTCTGTATCTCTGAGTCGTCGTATGACTGTCGTTCGAGAGACTTGCCTACGTCTACCCACTATTGCTCTTGCTGACTTGCGGGGAGAGAACGATTCCTTAGGTGACTCAGCACAATATGACGATCTTGTGCAGGGGTAGTAACTCGTGGTTGGCCACTCCGAAGTCTATCCCGGGCACTGCCAGTATTCCGTAACGTTCATTGAGACGTACAATAGTGCTGTGGTAGCAATTCATCCTTCTGGCAATGGCCCGCGAGCTCATTCCGGTCTCCAACATACCAATGGCTCGTTGGCGGTAGTTTTCAGATAGTCGTGGCATTTCAAGCACATGTACTGGGTGTTTTGTCTCAACGGCCTTTTTATACCGAGTATACTGCCACAACGCGTACACATTTTCAGGGTCATAGCTGTTGGGAATCGTGTTGCACGTGTAACTTTCATTGTTTTCATGTAGTCTGTACACAAACCCATGGGTTGAATCATGCACTTTCCATTCCAGCAGCCATTCGCTCTCTACCTCATGACAAACACGGGGAAAATCCATTCCCACACTTTTTTTTTCCAGCTTCTCGGCATCAGCATATATAATAGTGGTGCGTTTTTAATGTGCTTCAGTATATATATATATATATATATATATATATATATATATATATATATATATATATATATATATATATATATATATATATATATATATATATATATATATATATGTGTGTGTGTGTGTGTGTGTGCCCTGTATGGTTGCTTGGTGTCTCGCATGAGATAAAGGATGACTGAAAAGTCACGTCCTATTTATAAATGTTTATATCCTCACTTTTATCCATTAAATATACATGAAATAAATGTTGGAACAATAAGCAATAACTGCCATTTGACAAATAAGTTCTATTTTTTTAAAATTATTTATAATTCCCAGAAACAAAACAAAATACAATCTAAAATGGCCAATAAAGATACGTTAGAAGAGACAGCAAAAATGTCTGCCTGCTATGAAAGTCATGTGGTGAACGTATAGGATCTCACGTTTACCTGTGATATTAATTTGACATACCATTGTATGTAATAAAATGCCAATTTATTTGTCTTTATTGTGACGTTCGTGTCATATCAGTTAGTTGGAAAGTAGGGAAGAAATAACAATTTAAACAATTGAAAGTGATTTTTCAATCGCCGTGTAGAAAGAACATAGTGACGGCTTTTACCAAGATTAGCGTGAGAGGCGGTCAAGGTGAGTTGTTCTTTGTGTTGACATCCTCATCGAATGAAACAAGCTGCTACATAAATCGCCATTGCAAGAAGCATGTAAATGCTTTAGCTAAATAATCCTATCTTTGTCGTATTTATAGGTTTGATAGTTATTTATGGTCCCGTCTGAGTAGAGTGGATGGTGATAAGTACGTGAGAAAAAAAGGTGTGAGAAAAAGTAGTTTCTCTAGTCCAGCCTATCTATACGACGGTAATTTAGTACAAGACAATCTTTCCCTCCCTATACATGTAAATATAAGTTTAACTACACACACACACACACACACACACACACAACTATGTGACTAAAAGACACACAAACGTGAAAAAATTATGGTTAATTGGGTATGAGTCTGACCAACACACAAAGTAAGTTTTCTTTGTTGTTTATTATCATTTAAACTTGACAACATCAAATATCTAAACGAAAGATCAAATAAAATCAGAATTACATACATATGAAAATAACTGAATAAATGTGCCTCTTCCTCTGGAGAAAAGATCCCCCAAAAAGAGTAAATAACCCAAAGGTCAAAGGTTAGCACTATGTTACAGAATAGACAGTAAGGTAAACAAAGTTCCTACTAAGTGCTACTCAGTAAAGTAAACAGATTTAAGCAAAATAACCAGGTTGGTACAAGTTACCGTAACAAGAAAAATATTCACTCTCTCTGTCATACGTGGCCACTCACTCCTTACCTACTCTTGGTGATATTCCCTTGGACATACAATTATCCTGAATATATATGTATATAGATAATGTCAGTGTTCAGTGCCAAATTTGGCCCCAGTCCATCCTCGACAAATAAATTAATAAGGTGGACGCCAACTTTGGTGGTTTATTCCTGGATGTACAAATGTCACCTCGAATAGTTGGTGTAGAAAAAAACCCGAGATCTTGTGGTTCACAATAAACAGAGAAAAATACTTCCAGTATTGGGAAACATCTGGTTGCTAGAACTGTTAGTATTGATAAATGATGGTAAATCCTATTGGCTGGCTCTGTGGTGAGTGCCGATTTTGAAACAGCGTAACTTTCTGGATAAATCCATTAATACGACTGTCAAAGTCAGATAGTGTTATTATTTTTGCACAACCCCAGTGGGCTGATAAATTGGAAAAAAATATCTGGGTATTGATAAGTCCAGTTAAATTTACTAGTTAAATGTTTCTGGTATATCTCTGGCCAATCCTGTTCACAAATGAACTTGGGGATGCGTAAGCCAAGAAAACGACAACATTAATCCATCAGTAAATGAAGAAAAAGGACCAAAATAGACCGCTCTTGATCAGATCTGCTTAGAATAAAAGAACATTTATGAAAAAAATGCTACTATTCTATATAACTACACATATGTACACAGACGGGGACAAGATGATCTCTTATCCACTCCGTCAGTCCTGATTAAATTTAAAAGGCATTAGGTGTCCTTAGCCTATTCTTATCCAGTCAGCTTTCGCTAGCGCGGCGTCTCTAGGTCGGGTGAAGGTATGCGCCCTCCCCGCCCTGGCTCGCGTTAACGATCAGCGTACAATATCATTATTTAATTATCCATACGCGCACTTAACAAATATCGCCTGTCGTTAATAGCTATTAGATTGTCGGCGTCTGTTTGTTCAGTCGTATGATATTAAATAATAGTCACTTATAATAAAATACACAAAATGGAATAAACGTGAATTATTTTCTGTCACTAATCAGTCACGCCTAGTGTATTCTCGTCTCAGTCAACTTAAACCATCTCTTCTTGTGTGAGAAAGCGGGTGATGGAAATTACATTATAACCACATCTGGTAACAAAATAGCTACGCGTTATTTATTTCACTAGTTTTAACGCTAGAAAATCACAGTGAATTATAGTGGTAAAATCTTAACACTGTTAACCACGTAAACGCTAATTTCTATTATCACAAATCAGAAATGAAACTATTCCCACGAAATGCTATTAACACATCTTCCACAATGGTTCTAGAGTAACGTGCTTAGACTACCCAAAATTCTGAGCGACAACTGATAGCGGGTTTAAGAAACCACAGTTTATATATATTATTGTTTCTCTGCAGATCCTGTACAGATCAGATAGCCACTTTGAGAATAATAGTTGAACAAAGTCTGGAATGGAATTCACCATTATACATCGGATTTGTGGACTACGAAAAGGCATTTGACAGTGTAGACAGAAAATCACTTTGGAAATTGATGAGGCATTATGGAGTTCCCCTGAAGATCATTAATTTAATAAAGAAAACATATGAAGACATGACATACAGAGTTCTTCATGAAGGACAGCTTACAGAACCTTTTGGGATAAGAACAGGAGTGCGACAGAGATGCCTCTTGTCTCCATTTCTTTTCTTATTAGCAATAGACTGGGTTATGAGAACATCAACAACACACAACAGAAATGGAATCCAGTGGACTCTGACCAAGCAGTTGGATGATCTGGATTTTGCTGATGACTTGGCTCTTTTGTCCCATAACCGTAATCAGATGCAGGACAAATTGAAAACACTCGATGAGAGGTCACAGCAGTTGGGTCTGAAAATACACAGGGAAAAGACAAAAATAATGAGAATAAATGCAGGTAATGAAAACAGGGTTGAACTTGAAGAAGCACTAATAAAAGATGTAGAATCGTACACATATCTTGGCAGCTATATAGACAAAGTTGGAGGGACAGACAGTGATATCAAAATAAGAATACAAAAAGCAAGAGGAGCTTTCATTGCATTGGGAAATATATGGAGATCAAGAGAAATCGGATCCAACACGAAAATAAGAATCTTCAACTCAAATGTGAAGTCAGTCCTATTGTATGGCTCTGAGACACGGAGAACAACAAAGACAAGAACCAAAAAGCTACAGACTTTTATAAATGGGTGCTTGCGTAGAATAGAGGGATTAAAATGGTATGACAAGGTTACCAACGTGGAACTGATGACAAGAACTAGACAAGTGCCAGTGGAACAAGAGATGAGAAGAAGACGATGGCGATGGATAGGACACACACTGAGGAAACCTGTTGATAGCATTACAAAGCAGTCCTTGTTCTAGAACCCCCAGGGCAAGAGAGGCAGAGGTAGACCAAGAAGCACATGGAGAAGAGAGCTGGAAACAGAGATGAAAATGATAAGGAGAACGTGGAAAGAACTTGAGATGATGGCACGTGACAGGAGGACTTGGCATGTGTTTGTTGAAGGCCTATGCTCCTTTGGGAGTGGAGAGTTATGAATATGAATTGTTTCTCTGATCTATAGATGACGCTACTTTTCACATTACCATGTGAATTGGGAGGATCGTGAACAGAGTTCCCCAGATAAAAGGTTTTACGGTCGCTCTGTCTCAGCGTTGCTAATCGACATCAGAAGAATTCTCACGTCTAACGGGGTTCTCGGAGAATTTTGCCCGCTTCTGGAGATCAAAGGACTCGGGGTTTCCCTCTGTACGAACATCAAAGGGCACTCGAGGGAATAATGTTTGCCCGAGCGCTACTTCAAAAAGGTCCGGTGTTATCCCACGTGCGGTCTGTCCGATATCCGATGATTGACAGATCAGCTCGCGTGAGAAACTCAGACAAACAAACCTCATTCGCTCCCTGTTATGACTGGCAGGTCGCGAAGTTGGTAAACAGCTTCGTTTGTTTTATGTTCAAGGAAAAGAGGCGTGGATTAAAAGTGAGTAAACGCAGGCTGTAAATGCATGGTTTTTCTAGCAAATCATAAAACGCTAACGAGGTCACGAAAGACTATCAGATACTGTAGGCTATATTTCCATTATACTTCACAATCCTATATATAAAATCCCAGCTTTTTCTGTCTGTGCGTAACGCTAAGGGATGCAACTTTGGTTGTAAGTTAGACATTAATTGTATAGTTTCCCTTATATGTACTCTCCCGAAAATAGTAACACTTGCTAAAGAAGAATGCGCAAATGACGATGTGCACAAAAATATATTTATAGACTGTGTGATCCCGTATACACACATTGGGATCCTCGCTGCTGATACGTAGTTCGTGTACTGTGGTGATGCACAGTGGTTTAAAAAAAATACTTTTGAATAGGTAAAATTGCCGTTAGGTATTGGTGCTTTTGAATTTAATTCCCGTCTTATGACGGGCTTTTACACTAGTTAAATAAATAATACACAAAGGTATGTTTCAGGTACTCGTGAGGAATAAAGAAGTAGAAGACTAGACAACAGAAAAAAACAACAGAAGTGATAGGCTTACCGGTAATCGAACCTAGGACCTTCCGAACGACCTTAGCACAGGCTTATTGCATGGGGACTACTGTAGTCATGACCGCTTGCTTCATAAGGAACGACAAGAGGGAAGGAAGATGCTCGACCGTTAACATGACAGGTGGTTCGCAACCAGGAAATCTGAGACTAATTGTTAATGTTACAGTTTGGGGTGGTGGCGTGACAGGGCATGGCAGAAATAGGCAATGAATAAAAGATTGTATTACAAATAGCCCACATAAATAGAGTTATAGTTAAAAAGCTGTATTACAAATAATCCCCACGCATAGTTTTCGTAATGAAACGATTGTAATAAAACAATTGAACAACCCCACCTTTTTTCGGGAAAATTCCGAAACAGCGCGCAATGCACCATAAAAGTAAATTGAACACCTACTAAAAGAACAAGCACACCTTGCAATCTGTTAATGGTACATTTTAGGGAAAATACGGAAACGATGCGCATTGCGCCCTGAAAGCTAAATTGAGTGCCCATTAAAAGAACACTGCTGGTTTTCAGTTTTTTCAAGGTGCATTAACCGTAAGTTTTGACTACATACAGCCAGTGAAGTTGAAACGAACATCTGCTCCCAGTGCTGCCCAACTTACAGCGGTGACCGGAGTGGCATATGGCAACAACCCACTTCTCTCAACGAAAAACTGTTTGGGGATTACAGTAACCTTGAGCTGGCTACTGCTTTTGTTACTCATTGATGTAGGTAGAAGTCTGAGGGCGAACGAAGAAGAAGGAGAAGAAATGAAATGGAAAGGAATGGTATGACACAGGAGAAATAATACTGTCATCTGGATATGCAGCAGAAAGAGCAAACCATAGTTCACTCCCGTTTTTTTTTTTTGTTTTTTTTTTGTTGGCGAGTTCCTTGGTCGTAATAATAATAGAAATCGCTTTTTTGCATATCACTCCGCGTAAATAGATTTTAGGCGCCTTATCTGTATTTACACAGAATTGGCATTTACTCGAAAACCTTGGTAATGAGTAGTGGGCTCGCTAAAAGAACTGTAAGCTCCTGGGGTTTTCCCCTAAATAAGAACTATCTGGTAATTTTGTTTCTGTAAGCTCATCGCACGATCCCCTGACAAGAGCTAGCTGGTTTCATGGTGTGTATTCAATTTATTAATTTTTTTTTTCTCACTTCCTCTGCTTGTTACAGCTTTTGCCGAATGACATTGGTTCTTTCGTGGCAAAGGCTTTTGTCACCTGGCCATACTTTCGTTTTAGTTGATATTCTTTGCTGTATTATTGCATTTACTTTCTTTACGTTTGATATTTCTTTCTTGTTCAGTTTTATTTATTTATTTGTTAATTAATCATTATTTCTTGCCACGCCCCCTCTCTCGTGTTAGCTGTGGGCATTTTTATTTTCTAATAGCTTTTCTATATTTCTCATCTTTATTTCCCGTATGTGGCTGTAGGTAACCAGGAGTAACACCGAAACGTCCTGTGATTCTAATGTATCGTTCATTTGTAAAACCTACTCCAATACCATTTTCAATATGTTTTAACTGTTAAAAAATAGGCATTGCTTTATGTACTAATAAAAGTATATAAGGGGCATCAGTGGTAGGCAACTCATGAGCTGTAGGAATCTACTGTAGAAACACCGAGCTCTCTAAAACTTAACTTTGATAAAGTCATGTCTGTTTTCAGAGTATCTGTAATTTGAAATAAGTGCATCATATGTGTTAACTTTTGGAGCCGCGCTGGTGTAATGGTTACCACATTGCGCTGGCGATCAGGTGTTCAAGGTTCAAGCCCGGGCGTGGGCATTTGAAGGAGTGTCATCGACCTGGATTTTGACTGAATAACCTGAACGGCTCCTGAGATAAAACCCTCTGTGGATGGGAAGGAGCGAAGCTCCTGACCGGGTTGGAAGGAAAGTCCACAGGCTCCCCAGCCTCGCAATGACATGTCATTGGGCCGAAGGGCTGAAAGCCCACGTACCACTGGTTAAAAAAGAAAATTTTAAAAATGTGTTAACTTTTATCTCTGTTGGGCGATGTCTTTCCTCCAGTTCCATAGACAGAGCGGTGGACATTTCGAACTAAATTATATGTTTAACTTTGCTTAAAAGAAAATATAGCGTTCTTTACTGACGAAGTTCACGAATAAAGCGAGTTGTAGTAAGTTGGTTCATGGGTTTTCACTCGGAACGCAGAAAAAAGTACCACCTTCCATTCTGGAGAGACCGCGCTTTCAAATAGCGGCGAGAGAGTTCAAAATTTCCCTAGTTTTCCGCGGTAAAAGTACTGGGTTTGAAACATGGTGGCACCACGCCTCAGTATACCCAGCTGTACATGGGTACCTGACTCTGCTCATGGGTTAGGGGAGGCTAAGGCAACTAGATGAACTAGGGTTGCTGAGCTTGAACTCTTTCGCAGCCAATGCCATATTGAAGAATTTGCGAGTGTTCTGTAGCTGTTGAGTGGTGCTCTATAGAATGTTGGTGATTGTTGGGGAGCCCGGCAGTAACTTTCTTCTTTCTATGGAGAGTTCTCGGCAAGTGAGCAGCACATGCTGAACTGTCTCATATGGATGGGTACAGTTACGTCAAGCAGGCTCTCGTATAGGGGTTAATTTGTTTCAGTGCTAGTTGAGTCTGGTGTGTTTTGTTCTTTGTTGGAAGATTGTACTCTGCTCGACACCTCGTAGGTTATTGATGTTGTCATTTTTGCTGGACTGGGCCATTTCTTTATACAAGGCACGTCTAATAGACCCTTTTGCCCATCGGTTCAGCCATTTGTCTGTGAAGTTGTTTTGTAATCGTCCTAGTATAGTGAAGTCTCCAACACGTCGCTCCTATACGGGAGTGTCTGCTATGGAAATACCCCTACGTCACCTAGAAATCTACTAAATCATCTCCTGTGATCGATCGGTTGCCGACCTCTGAGCTACATTGTGCAAACAGCTTTACTATAGTTCTTTTCAAATAGTGTGTACATGTACACCAATAATTCATCGTAATAAGCTCGGTTTTAAAAAAATATATATTTCCGCTTTCTTTTTCCAATCTTTTATTCAGATATTAATGACAAGTTCCAGAGATCTGAAGCCCCACTTCCGCCCTACCTTCTGGCAGCGAACGTATAGTTTGCCTAACCCTATATAATTAAAATGCATGAGGCTTGCAGCTTCATCATTTAAAACTAATTGCTGCAGAAACCACTCCTGCAAGAGCATATGAATGCTGCTGCAGGCTATCTGTAAGAGGACCAGCTGTAGTAGTGGTGGCTGTATGCTTCATAAAGAGTGAATAGGAAAGTTATGAATGAATGCTGATATTAAAATATTGTTAAAAATGTATTTCATTCAGTCCTTCATTAACGCTTCAGCTGATCGTTTGTACCACAAGCCATGAGCAAATTTACCATAAGCTTTCCTGTCTTGTGCCATTCATTCAAGGTCTGTTCACGTCTTCATTACCCCTTTCGTGTCTCGTGTCCTCGTTTCTGTTCAACTAGTGCTTCTTAATTACCTCTATTTATTTATTTCCCGATGTAGGTTAATTAAGGGGAAAACATTGATGACTTGATACCGTAAAGGTTTCTTGCCCGGGGTCCTACGTTTTGCTGTGACCCCCCGGTACATTCATTTCGAGCAGAGTAGCTCAGACTTTAGTTCCCAGGGATATGTGAAGAGACATAGAAAGAACATGATTACTGGACTTTCAAGCATGTCGGACTAATATAATGTTGTGCTTATAAAACTAATTGACACATAAGCCACCGCTGCAGAAGCATGTCAATGTTTGTTGTATGCTTCAAGCAAGGTGACCAGCGACAGTGGTGGCTTCTGTCACGGATTTGCCTCCCCTGCTTTGCAGTAGTGGTCCAACAGTGGCCAAAACTCAAGAGTATCTAAATGGGTCGTCAAAGGTGTCTACTTTCGCACGAGATTACTCTTGGCAGAGATGTAGATAGAAGGTTAATGACGCTTCTACCTTACTGTAGATTTCACAAGATAATTCAGAAGTCAAGAACAATCTGCTTAGCACTGAACATTTGTTAACTTACATCTGTCCGTCGCCTTTTGTGAAGGATTTAAGCAATGGTTTTTAGCCCGTTCAAGCTCCCAGCTGAGTTAATTCAGCGAATTTCCTCTTATAATGGTATAGCTCTGTTTAGAGATAAATAAATCTATGTATATATAGATGCATTTTTTAAAGAATCTTGCTCAGACGTTCGCTTTCATACATATAAAAACTGAATCGACTATTATTGTTTAGTTTTAAAACAACATGTAACAAATTTAATAATGAATTAGCCTTTAACAGTTAAAATAACGAGGAAATGATGAATTTTGCTGTAAATACAAGTTTTCGTCACGGAGACGTAGGTGAGGATTTATCAAAGTCCGTTGCTTTTGCCTTTTTTTTAGAAGAAAACTTAACTCTAGGTGAGTCCTGTCACCGTGGTTTTCGTCACTTCTTGGTGATGGGTGTACTTCTCTCACACGAGTGGCGTAGTAACTTCAGTACTTCGAACCGTCTGATAGCTTGTAACCACAAGTAGTCATCAGTCACTGATTCGGAGTCTGGGGTCACCTCCGCACGACTAGCCAGAAGAAATCACCAGCGCTTGCTGTAGTGGTTTACGAATATCCTAGTTTCATATGTTGAGGTTGCCAGCATCATATATATATATATATATATATATATATATATATATATATATATATATATATATATATATATATATATATATATATATATATATATATATATATATATATATATATATATATATAACCACTAAGCAAGAAAACATGTCACATTTACATTTGTAAAATAATTGTTACACTTACCCCAAAGTTTTGGGAATACACAATCTCCTCACGCAGGTTAAGATGGACACAAGTGTGGTGGATTTGATGTTATGAATTGTTGTTATGTAGTATATTTGTATTAAATGAGATTAGCTATGAAGGTCCCTGAATCTACCCAATAGTATTGTGAACTTTTCAGGGTACCTTTCCGCTACCACCCCTTTTATCTCATTCAAAATGTATTTATTATTATAGTAAATGACTTCGTTTAGGGTCTAGGGTTATGAATGTAGAGTGTAATGTACAATAATCCACAAACATACAAACAAATAGTTTATTATTCACAACAGCACACAGTACTACCACAATAACATACAAATGACACTCTAAAAGGCTATCTTATTTAAGACTGTGGTTGAATTTTGTGTAAATATGATTTTTACAATTTTATTATCCTGATTCTAATTTATTTGGAATCAGGATTGACAATTTAAAAGTGAAATCAAAATAATCAATTACATCAGTCAAATAGCACAATAGATCCTCTGTCCATACATAAAAATATTATTTTCATATACGTCTGTAGTGTTCTTCTACTTTAAGGTAATACTGGTAGTACCACTAGGTTGTTGTTTGAAATCATACCCTTTTAGTAATGTTTGTTTCTATCTGTCAGTTGTGGAACTAATTAAATCTTTGTCCCAGTTTATTCACGGTCACTTTTTATATTTCTTTTAAAGTTCTGTAGTTGAGCTCTCAGGTGCCGAACGAGAACTTATCTTGGCAGTAGAATACAGGTTGAACCTTTCCTCTGCTCGCTTGACAATCTGTTCCCTGTTTGATAGGCAATGGCCACTAGCATGGGCTCGCAGTAAACCGGCAGAGTCCTGAATCAATCAGTTTTTGTCCAGGCTGCCCAGAAGTTATTTTTGAAAGCACAGCCTGATCTCATCTATCACTGGTGAAAATTTTTCTAGAAATGGCGTCCCCCTAACGCTTATTCTGACAATATCGATTCAGCTGGCCAATCACTCTTAATTTTACAAGGGTAAACAGTCTTTCAAAAAATATCATTCAAACCTTTCTACGTTACTAGGCTATTTATGTTTATTCAAAGGTCAGCCAATAATATTTCGTCTCACTTCAAATGCCACCCAATTGGATTCACTGTACTATCTGAGCCTATCTGTCACCTACTTTTTTCCCAAAAAATATGCGATCCAATCTAAGCAGATATGACTTGACCTGACAGTATCTCTGATCTCTATGTATGGTTTTATCATTAGTTGATTAGTTAAGGGACTATTTAGATAACTAATAACATATTCTTGGTCAGCAAGTCTTCAGGTACACGAATCTACGATTTTAAAGGGGCTATGTGGTTTGGTTCAAAATTCTATCTTTTTTTCTATGTTAGTTGTTTATTTTTAAACTACCTCTCGTTCACTCTTTTTCCATGTACTATCAAGCGAAATACGAGAGCTTAGGTCATTCATAATAAGAGCTTACCATGTTTACATGACCGTAGTGTCTACATTTCTAACTTTTTCATTGTATTTGGGGAAACCCCTAAGGCAAGGCTTGCCACTGTGCTACAGTTGGCTTTTAGTTTAAAATCAATGCGAAACGAATTAGCATTTCATCTATCCTTGCCCCTCCTCGTTCCACAATGCATTTTAGGCAAATATTTTCTTAGAACTAGGAAAAGTGGTTGTTTATGTCAAGGACGAATTTGAAAAATTGGGTACCTTTTTGTTCGGCTATTCGTTAGCAAATAATAATCTGAAGGCGTAGGCGACACCAACCGTTCTAGCAGAAAATTCTTTTGTACTTTCTTATCTTTGCCTTTATGCCCATACTGTTATATATTAATTTAGATATTGTATTTAGAAATCACTACAACGAGCAATTTAGGTTATATGCTCTCGAACCACTTGGTCTGGAAATTTTTAATCACTTTTATGACGGGTGAATCTGCGAAACACTTGGTCTGGGAAAGTTTCTCTTATGACAGGTGATCAAATTCCTAGGTTTCCAGTCTTCGTATTTAAAGTCCTTGGCCCTTAAGTTTTTCAGTCTCTGTATTTATAAAGGCGGGCTTATTTTTTAAGGTTTTAAGTTTCCCAAATACTTCGATCTGTCACTTATAATATAGGAATTCTAAGTCCGATGTCTCTCTGGCTTCTGGGAGTCACTCATATGATGTGCACTGCAGTCTCTCTGTTCAGTGTCTCTGATTTCACTATATTATATGTGCAGTTCTCGGTTCACATCACAGATGGTGCTTCCGTCGGATGTTCCAGTAGGATCCATAGTTTATTCCGGCTTCTAACTTTAATCCAATCGTAAGCTGTCTTGCACTGGATTGGGGTGTCTAATTTCAAAATAACCCCCACGTGTTTTAAAATATTACATTTAATATCCCAACGCGTGACCTCTTTCAAATCATGCGGTAATATTTCAGGTGGTATCTTGTGAAACCTCACAAAGCAAATATGTGCACTGATTAACTGTACAGATGTTTTCCTGTCAATATTGACTGGCCAGACAGATTATCTGCGATAATCACACACAATGATGGTCTAAGCGGAAGCTATTATCTCCTTATCGTTTGTGATCGTGCGTATCCCCCAGACTGATTTCTCAGACGGACAGTACGGTATCATATTCATCCTCGTACGAGACCATATTGTCAGACAAAGATCGTCTCCTATCGGAGGTGGCCGGCGACTCAAAGAGATAACCGTATTACAGCTGACCGGTGATAATGACTGGGTATTGTTACGATAATACCCCAGTTCACCTGGCAGAACGTAAATAAGTATGAGGAGTGGTAAAGCTAACATGTAAGAGATAAAGATAGTCCCATAGCAGATACTTCCATAGGGGAGTGGAGTGTTAGAGACTTCACCCTACTAGATCCAGCATAGAGCAAAATAATAAATGAAAGGGCAAAAAATTGCCAAATAATCAGCGAATTGAATGGGAGAGAGAGAAAAATGAAGAAAAAAAGAGATACTGCCGGAGTGCCTGAAGGCGTGAGAGAGCCATCAAAAGAACACGTAGAGACGTTTTGTCACAGCTTCACAATCCATAATGACCGCACAGAATGATGATGATCTCAGACTCACGGTATGCCTGCCAATAAAAGTGCGCGCGGATATGTTAGAGGTTTTACGCTTGTGTTTTTTCAAAATCTTTCTTCTTTCTTGCTACTTGATTTCTTTCTTTCTTCTATCTGTTTTAATATGAAAATAAAGTAAATAGTAGTGCATGTAGTGTGCGAATATAGCAATCTCGAAAGTAGAAGAATAGCAAAAATCATGAATGCCTAAAGTGCGAGAATCATTGACTTCGCGGAAAAGCATGCCTGACGTCATTGCTGGGTAGCTGGTAGAGATCATGTTTCTCCGGAACTTGTAAAATAATCTCATATTTCGTGTGCTACATGATTTCAGTGGTTCTCATCATCACCTCACCTACCCGTGTCGGTACTTGAAGAACACAGTATAAGCCTACGAAATAAAGTTGCGTTTTTATATTCTTAATAAATATAAAAACCATTTTGAAAATAATTTACTGTAACCAGGGGCGGTCCTACCAGAATTGGCTGCAGACATGCGTTTATGTCAGATTGGTAGGTTGTATGTCACCGCGTGTTTCTTCTCTCGGGCTTTCTTGCACTTTGTTCCCGCGAACCAGGCTTATCACGAGGCACGAAGACCTGCCTGCAGCGCTTACCTGACAACAACGTCACAAAACCTAGGTAACTTTTAAAGGCCCAGGAGCCTGCATTTGGATCGCGATACTCTAGATTTGCCGTTTCCGGCGTCATTTCTGCATTTATGGAAGTGGCACAACTATCGATGCCAACTCTCACAGGAGAACTTCCTCCTACGCCTGGTTCGCTGCTTCAGGGGGTCGTGACCTCTTCGTTTGCCAACGAAATGTCGTCTATGATAAATCATCACGGGGATGGAATCTCTGATGTGCCGTACAACAGACCGTGACTGTTATGTACATGTACAACATATAAACCACGCGTTGTCAGTTAAAACAAAAATTGTTCTAGTCTCTCCAGAATACCTGGAATTCTCATTTTATCGTTAATTTTTATTTTTTATTATTTTTTGAGTCGCGTGTTTGTCTGTTTTGCAGTGCGCACTCACCGCTGCAGGCAAACACACAAATAAGCAAGCGCACACACACTTACATATGCATGCGTTCGCTGTCGAAGCAAGTACATGTGTGGCTCATGAAATCATCCTTTAATTCAAGTATAGCTAATAAATACTCAGCCTGAAGAAACGCTTAGATCTAAACAGACCCGTGGGTAGAAAAGATGTTTGTGGGCATCTTATTGTAAACTATTTTTTTTCTTTTCTTTTCCTCCCCTCCACCTGTCTTTTTCCATACCTCTCTCTTTTTCAATTTATCATCTCCTGATATTCTTTATTTTCGTTTTTGATGCAGCTGTCAACTTGGTAGACACAACAGCTGTCAACTTGGTAGACACAGCAGCTGTCAACTTCGTAGACACAGTAGCTGTCAACTTGGTAGACACAGCAGCTGTCAACTTGGTAGACACAACAGCTGTCAACTTGGTAGACACAGCAGCTGTCAACTTGGTAGACACAGCAGCTGTCAACTTGGTAGACACAGCAGCTGTCAACTTCGTAGACACAGTAGCTGTCAACTTGGTAGACACAGCAGCTGTCAACTTGGTAGACACAACAGCTGTCAACTTGGAAGACACAGCAGCTGTCAACTTGGTAGACACAACAGCTGTCAACTTGGTAGACACAACAGCTGTCAACTTGGTAGACACAGCAGCTGTCAACTTGGTAGACACAACAGCTGTCAACTTGGTAGACACAGCAGCTGTCATCGTGGTAGACACAGCAGCTGTCAACTTGGTAGACACAGCAGCTGTCTTTTCTTCTTCATTTTCTTCTTTACCTTTTCGCTCCTTATGGAGCATGGAGCAATACCTGCAGCTGGTACCTTTTCAGGAAGCCTGTATAAGATCATTCATGTCTCCTTGTATGAAGCCTGTATAAGATAATTATCTTATACAGGCTTCATACAAGGAGACATGAATGATCTTATACAGGCTTCCTACAAGGAGACATGAGTGATCTTATACAGGCTTCATACAAGGAGACATGAATTATTTTATACAGGCTTCATACAAGGGGACATGAATGATCTTATACAGGCTTCCTACAAGGAGACATGAGTGATCTTATACAGGCTTCATACAAGGAGACATGAATGATCTTATACAGGCTTCATACAAGGGGACATGAATGATCTTATACAGGCTTCATACAAGGGGACATGAATGATCTTATACAGGCTTCATACAAGGGGACATGAATGATCTTATACAGGCTTCCTACAAGGAGACATGAATGATCTTATACAGGCTTCATACAAGGGGACATGAATGGGCTTCCTATACAAGGAGACGTGAATTATTTTATACAGGCTTCATACAAGGAGACATGAATGATCTTATACAGGCTTCATACAAGGAGACATGAATGATCTTATACAGGCTTCCTACAAGGAGACATGAATGATCTTATACAGGCTTCCTACAAGGAGACATGAGTGATCTTATACAGGCTTCATACAAGGAGACATGAATGACAAGGCTTCATACAAGGGGACATGAATGATCTTATACAGGCTTGATACAAGGGGACATGAATGATCTTATACAGGCTTCATACAAGGGGACATGAATGATCTTATACAGGCTTCCTACAAGGAGACATGAATGATCTTATACAGGCTTCCTACAAAGAGACATGAGTGATCTTATACAGGCTTCATACAAGGAGACATGAATTATTTTATACAGGCTTCATACAAGGGGACATGAATGATCTTATACAGGCTTCATACAAGGAGACATGAATGATCTTATACAGGCTTCCTACAAGGAGACATGAGTGATCTTATACAGGCTTCATACAAGGAGACATAAATTATTTTATACAGGCTTCATACAAGGGGACATGAATGATCTTATACAGGCTTCCTACAAGGAGACATGAGTGATCTTATACAGGCTTCATACAAGGAGACATGAATGATCTTATACAGGCTTCCTACAAGGAGACATGAGTGATCTTATACAGGCTTCATACAAGGAGACATGAATTATTTTATACAGGCTTCATACAAGGGGACATGAATGATCTTATACAGGCTTCCTACAAGGAGACATGAGTGATCTTATACAGGCTTCATACAAGGAGACATGAATTATTTTATACAGGCTTCATACAAGGGGACATGAATGATCTTATACAGGCTTCATACAAGGGGACATGAATGATCTTATACAGGCTTGATACAAGGGGACATGAATGATCTTATACAGGCTTCATACAAGGGGACATGAACGATCTTATACAGGCTTCATAAAAGGGGACATGAATGATCTTATACAGGCTTCCTACAAGGAGACATGAATGATCTTATACAAGCTTGATACAAGGGGACATGAATGATCTTATACAGGCTTCATACAAGGAGACATGTATAATTATAATTATGAATTATAATTCATGTCCCCTTGTTTGATGCCTGTATAAGATCATTCATGTCTCCTTGTAGGAAGCCTGTATAGGATCATTCATGTCCACTTGCAGGAAGCTTGTATAAGATCATTCATGTCCCCTTGCAGGAAGCCTGTATAAGATCATTCATGTCTCCTTGTAAGAAGCTCGTGTAAGATCATTCATCCCCACTTGCAGGAAGCCTGTATAAGATCATTCATGTCTCCTTGTAAGAAGCTTATATAAGATCATTCATGCCCACTTGCAGGAAGCCTGTATAAGATCATTCATGTCTTCTTGTAGGAAGTCTGTATAAAATAATTCACGTCTCCTTGTAGGAAGTCTGTATAAAATAATTCACGTCTCCTAGTAGGAAGCCTGTATAAAATAATTCATGTCCCCTTGTATGAAGCCTGTATAAGATCATTCATGTCCCCTTGTTTGAAGCCTGTATAAGATCATTCATGTCTCCTTGTAAGAAGCCCGTGTAAGATCATTCATGCCCACTTGCAGGAAGCCTGTATAAGATCATTCATGTCTCCTTGTAGGAAGCCTGTATAAGATCATTCATGTCTCCTTGTATGAAGCCTGTATAAGATCATTCATGTCTCCTTGTAGGAAGCCTGTATAAGATCATTCATGTCTCCTTTTAGGAAGCCTGTATAAGATCATTCATGTCTCCTTGTAGGAAGCCTGTATAAGATCATTCATGTCTCCTTGTAGGAAGCCTGTATAAGATCATTCATGTCTCCTTGTAGGAAGCCTGTATAAAATAATTCACGTCTCCGTGTAGGAAGCCTGTATAAAATAATTCATGTCCCCTTGTAGGAAGCCTGTATAAAATAATTCTCGTCTCCTTGTAGGAAGCCTGTATAAGATCATTCATGTCTCCTTGCAGGAAGCCTGTATAAGATAATTCATGTCTCCTTGTATGAAGCCTGTATAAAATAATTCACGTCTCCTTGTAGGAAGCCTGTATAAGATCATTCATGTCCCCTTGAAGGAAGCCTGTATAAGATAATTCACGTCTCCTTGTAGGAAGTCTGTATAAAATAATTCACGTCTCCTAGTAGGAAGCCTGTATAAAATAATTCACGTCTCCTTGTAGGAAACCTGTATAAAATAATTCACGTCTCCTAGTAGGAAGCCTGTATAAAATAATTCACGTCTCCTAGTAGGAAGCCTGTATAAAATAATTCACGTCTCCTAGTAGGAAGCCTGTATAAGATCATTCATGTCCCCTTGTAGGAAGCCTGTATAAAATAATTCACGTCTCCTTGTAGGAAGCCTGTATAAGATCATTCGTGTCCCCTTGTAGGAAGCCTGTATAAGATCATTCACGTCTCCTTGTAGGAAGCCTGTATAAAATAATTCGCGTCTCCTTGTAGGAAGCCTGTATAAAATAATTCACGTCTCCTAGTAGGAAGCATGTATAAGATCATTTATGTCCCCTTGTAGGAAGCCTGTATAAAATAATTCACGTCCCCTAGTAGGAAGCCTGTATAAGATCATTCATGTCCCCTTGTAGGAAGCCTGTATAAGATCATTCGTGTCCCCTTGTAGGAAGCCTGTATAAGATCATTCACGTCTCCTTGTAGGAAGCCTGTATAAAATAATTCGCGTCTCCTTGTAGGAAGCCTGTATAAAATAATTCACGTCTCCTAGTAGGAAGCATGTATAAGATCATTTATGTCCCCTTGTAGGAAGCCTGTATAAAATAATTCACGTCCCCTAGTAGGAAGCCTGTATAAGATCATTCATGTCCCCTTGTAGGAAGCCTGTATAAAATAATTCATGTCCCCTTGTAGGAAGCCTGTATAAAATCATTCATGTCTCCTTGTAGGAAGCCTGTATAAGATCATTCATGTCCCCTTGTATGAAGCCTGTATAAGATCATTCATGTCGCCTTGTATGAAGCCCGTATAAGATAATTCACGTCTCCTTGTAGGAAGGCTGTATAAAATAATTCACACCTCCTTGTATGAACCATGTATAAGATCATTCATGTCTCCTTGTAGGAAGCCTGTATAAGATCATTCATGTCTCCTTGTAGGAAGCCTGTATAAGATAATTCACGTCTCCTTGTAGGAAGCCTGTGTAAAATAATTCATGTCTATTTGCAGGAAGCCTGTATAAAATAATTCACGTCTCCTTGTAGGAAGCCTGTATAAGATCATTCACGTCTCCTTGTAGGAAGCCTGTATAAGATCATTCGTGTCTCCTTGTAGGAAGTCTGTATAAAATAATTCACTTCTCCTTGTAGGAAGCCTGTATAAGATAATTCACGTCTCCTTGCAGAAAGCCTGTATAAGATCATTCATGTCCCCTTGAAGGAAGCTTGTATAAGATAATTCACGTCTCCTTGTAGGAAGTCTGTATAAAATAATTCACGTCTCCTAGTAGGAAGCCTGTATAAAATAATTCACGTCTCCTTGTAGGAAGCCTGTATAAGATCATTCATGTCCCCTTGTAGGAAGCCTGTATAAGATCATTCATGTCTCCTTGTAGGAAGCCTGTATAAGATCATTCATGTCTCCTTTTAGGAAGCCTGTATAAAATAATTCACGTCTCCGTGTAGGAAGCCTGTATAAAATAATTCATGTCCCCTTGTAGGAAGCCTGTATAAAATAATTCTCGTCTCCTTGTAGGAAGCCTGTATAAGATCATTCATGTCTCCTTGCAGGAAGCCTGTATAAGATAATTCATGTCTCCTTGTAGGAAGCCTGTATAAAATAATTCACGTCTCCTTGTAGGAAGCCTGTATAAGATCATTCATGTCCCCTTGAAGGAAGCCTGTATAAGATAATTCACGTCTCCTTGTAGGAAGTCTGTATAAAATAATTCACGTCTCCTAGTAGGAAGCCTGTATAAGATCATTCATGTCCCCTTGTAGGAAGCCTGTATTTAATAATTCACGTCTCCTTGTAGGAAGTCTGTATAAAATAATTCACGTCTCCTAGTAGGAAGCCTGTATAAAATAATTCACGTCTCCTTGTAGGAAACCTGTATAAAATAATTCACGTCTCCTAGTAGGAAGCCTGTATAAAATAATTCACGTCTCCTAGTAGGAAGCCTGTATAAAATAATTCACGTCTCCTAGTAGGAAGCCTGTATAAGATCATTCATGTCCCCTTGTAGGAAGCCTGTCTAAAATAATTCACGTCTCCTTGTAGGAAGCCTGTATAAGATTATTCGTGTCCCCTAGTAGGAAGCCTGTATAAGATCATTCACGTCTCCTTGTAGGAAGCCTGTATAAAATAATTCGCGTCTCCTTGTAGGAAGCCTGTATAAAATAATTCACGTCTCCTAGTAGGAAGCATGTATAAGATCATTTATGTCCCCTTGTAGGAAGCCTGTATAAAATAATTCACGTCCCCTAGTAGGAAGCCTGTATAAGATCATTCATGTCCCCTTGTAGGAAGCCTGTATAAGATCATTCGTGTCCCCTTGTAGGAAGCCTGTATAAGATCATTCACGTCTCCTTGTAGGAAGCCTGTATAAAATAATTCGCGTCTCCTTGTAGGAAGCCTGTATAAAATAATTCACGTCTCCTAGTAGGAAGCATGTATAAGATCATTTATGTCCCCTTGTAGGAAGCCTGTATAAAATAATTCACGTCCCCTAGTAGGAAGCCTGTATAAGATCATTCATGTCCCCTTGTAGGAAGCCTGTATAAAATAAATAATTCATGTCCCCTTGTAGGAAGCCTGTATAAAATCATTCATGTCTCCTTGTAGGAAGCCTGTATAAGATCATTCATGTCCCCTTGTATGAAGCCTGTATAAGATCATTCATGTCGCCTTGTATGAAGCCCGTATAAGATAATTCACGTCTCCTTGTAGGAAGGCTGTATAAAATAATTCACACCTCCTTGTATGAACCATGTATAAGATCATTCATGTCTCCTTGTAGGAAGCCTGTATAAATCATTCATTCATGTCTCCTTGTAGGAAGCCTGTATAAGATAATTCACGTCTCCTTGTAGGAAGCCTGTGTAAAATAATTCATGTCTATTTGCAGGAAGCCTGTATAAAATAATTCACGTCTCCTTGTAGGAAGCCTGTATAAGATCATTCACGTCTCCTTGTAGGAAGCCTGTATAAGATCATTCGTGTCTCCTTGTAGGAAGCCTGTATAAGATAATTCACGTCTCCGTGTAGGAAGCCTGTATAAGATAATTCACGTCTCCTTGCAGAAAGCCTGTATAAGATCATTCATGTCCCCTTGAAGGAAGCTTGTATAAGATAATTCACGTCTCCTTGTAGGAAGTCTGTATAAAATAATTCACGTCTCCTAGTAGGAAGCCTGTATAAAATAATTCACGTCTCCTTGTAGGAAGCCTGTATAAGATCATTCATGTCCCCTTGTAGGAAGCCTGTATAAGATCATTCATGTCTCCTTGTAGGAAGCCTGTATAAGATCATTCATGTCTCCTTTTAGGAAGCCTGTATAAAATAATTCACGTCTCCGTGTAGGAAGCCTGTATAAAATAATTCATGTCCCCTTGTAGGAAGCCTGTATAAAATAATTCTCGTCTCCTTGTAGGAAGCCTGTATAAGATCATTCATGTCTCCTTGCAGGAAGCCTGTATAAGATAATTCATGTCTCCTTGTAGGAAGCCTGTATAAAATAATTCACGTCTCCTTGTAGGAAGCCTGTATAAGATCATTCATGTCCCCTTGAAGGAAGCCTGTATAAGATAATTCACGTCTCCTTGTAGGAAGTCTGTATAAAATAATTCACGTCTCCTAGTAGGAAGCCTGTATAAGATCATTCATGTCCCCTTGTAGGAAGCCTGTATAAAATAATTCACGTCTCCTTGTAGGAAGTCTGTATAAAATAATTCACGTCTCCTAGTAGGAAGCCTGTATAAAATAATTCACGTCTCCTTGTAGGAAACCTGTATAAAATAATTCACGTCTCCTAGTAGGAAGCCTGTATAAAATAATTCACGTCTCCTAGTAGGAAGCCTGTATAAAATAATTCACGTCTCCTAGTAGGAAGCCTGTATAAAATAATTCACGTCTCCTAGTAGGAAGCCTGTATAAGATCATTCATGTCCCCTTGTAGGAAGCCTGTCTAAAATAATTCACGTCTCCTTGTAGGAAGCCTGTATAAGATTATTCGTGTCCCCTAGTAGGAAGCCTGTATAAGATCATTCACGTCTCCTTGTAGGAAGCCTGTATAAAATAATTCGCGTCTCCTTGTAGGAAGCCTGTATAAAATAATTCACGTCTCCTAGTAGGAAGCATATATAGGATCATTTATGTCCCCTTGTAGGAAGCCTGTATAAAATAATTCACGTCCCCTAGTAGGAAGCCTGTATAAGATCATTCATGTCCCCTTGTAGGAAGCCTGTATAAAATAATTCATGTCCCCTTGTAGGAAGCCTGTATAAAATCATTCATGTCTCCTTGTAGGAAGCCTGTATAAGATCATTCATGTCCCCTTGTATGAAGCCTGTATAAGATCATTCATGTCCCCTTGTATGAAGCCCGTATAAGATAATTCACGTCTCCTTGTAGGAAGACTGTATAAAATAATTCACGCCTCCTTGTATGAACCATGTATAAGATCATTCATGTCTCCTTGTAGGAAGCCTGTATAAGATCATTCATGTCTCCTTGTAGGAAGCCTGTATAAGATAATTCACGTCTCCTTGTAGGAAGCCTGTGTAAAATAATTCACGTCTATTTGCAGGAAGCCTGTATAAAATAATTCACGTCTCCTTGTAGGAAGCCTGTATAAGATCATTCACGTCTCCTTGTAGGAAGCCTGTATAAGATCATTCATGTCTCCTTGTAGGAAGTCTGTATAAAATAATTCACGTCTCCTTGTAGGAAGCCTGTATAAGATAATTCACGTCTCCTTGCAGGAAGCCTGTATAAGATCATTCATGTCCCCTTGAAGGAAGCTTGTATAAGATAATTCACGTCTCCTTGTAGGAAGTCTGTATAAAATAATTCACGTCTCCTAGTAGGAAGCCTGTAAAAAATAATTCACTTCTCCTTGTAGGAAGCCTGTATAAGATCATTCATGTCCCCTTGTAGGAAGCCTGTATAAAATAATTCACGTCTCCTTGTAGGAAGCCTGTATAAGATCATTCATGTCCCCTTGTAGGAAGCCTGTATAAGATCATTCACGTCTCCTTGTAGGAAGCCTGTATAAAATAATTCACGTCTCCTTGTAGGAAGCCTGTATAAAATAATTCATGTCTCCTTGCAGGAAGCCTGTATAAGATAATTCATGTCTCCTTGTAGGAAGCCTGTATAAAATAATTCACGTCTCCTTGTAGGAAGCCTGTATAAGATCATTCATGTCCCCTTGAAGGAAGCTTGTATAAGATAATTCACGTCTCCTTGTAGGAAGTCTGTATAAAATAATTCACGTCTCCTAGTAGGAAGCCTGTATAAGATCATTCATGTCCCCTTGTAGGAAGCCTGTATAAAATAATTCACGTCTCCTTGTAGGAAGTCTGTATAAAATAATTCACGTCTCCTAGTAGGAAGCCTGTATAAAATAATTCACGTCTCCTTGTAGGAAGCCTGTATAAGAACATTCATGTCCCCTTGTAGGAAGCCTGTATAAAATAATTCATGTCTCCTTGTAGGAAGCCTGTATAAGATCATTCATGTCCTTTTGTTGGAAGCCTGTATAAGATCATTCACGTCTCCTTGTAGGAAGCCTGTATAAAATAATTCACGTCTCCTTGTAGGAAGCCTGTATAAAATAATTCACGTCTCCTTGTAGGAAGCCTGTATAAAATAATTCACGTCTCCTTGTAGGAAGTCTGTATAAAATACTCGTAATTCACGTCCCCTAGTAGGAAGCCTGTATAAAATAATTCACGTCTCCTTGTAGGAAGCCTGTATAAGATCATTCACGTCTCCTTGTAGGAAGCCTGTATAAAATATTTCACGTCTCCTTGTAGGAAGCCTGTATAAGATCATTCATGTCTCCTTGTAGGAAGTCTGTATAAAATAATTCACGTCTCCTTGTAGGAAGTCTGTATAAAATAATTCACGTCTCCTTGTAGGAAGTCTGTATAAAATAATTCACGTCTCCTAGTAGGAAGCCTGTATAAAATAATTCATGTCCCCTTGTATGAAGCCTGTATAAGATCATTCATGTCCCCTTGTTTGAAGCCTGTATAAGATCATTCATGTCTCCTTGTAAGAAGCCCGTGTAAGATCATTCATGCCCACTTGCAGGAAGCCTGTATAAGGTCATTCATGTCTCCTTGTAGGAAGCCTGTATAAGATCATTCATGTCTCCTTATATGAAGCCTGTATAAAATCATTCATGTCTCCTTGTAGGAAGCCTGTATAAGATCATTCATGTCTCCTTGTAGGAAGCCTGTATAAGATCATTCATGTCTCCTTGTAGGAAGCCTGTATAAGATCATTCATGTCCCCTTGTTTGAAGCCTGTATAAGATCATTCATGTCTCCTTGTAAGAAGCCCGTGTAAGATCATTCATGCCCACTTGCAGGAAGCCTGTATAAGATCATTCATGTCTCCTTGTAGGAAGCCTGTATAAGATAATTCATGTCTCGTTGTAGGAATCCTGTATAAAATAATTCACGTCTCCTTGTAGGAAGCCTGTATAAAATAATTTACGTCTCCTTGTAGGAAGCCTGTATAAAATAATTCATGTTTCCTTGTAGGAAGCCTGTATAAAATAATTCATGTCCCTTTGTAGGAAGCCTGTATAAAATCATTCATGTCTCCTTGTAGGAAGCCTGTATAAGATCATTCACGTCTCCTTGTAGTAAGCCTGTATAAGATAATTAATGTCTCCTTGTAGGAATCCTGTATAAAATAATTCACGTCTCCTTGTAGGAAGCCTGTATAAAATAATTTACGTCTCCTTGTAGGACGCCTGTATAAAATAATTCATGTTTCCTTGTAGGAAGCCTGTATAAAATAATTCACGTCTCCGTGTAGGAAGCCTGTATAAAATAATTCATGTCCCCTTGTAGGAAGCCTGTATAAAATAATTCACGTCTCCTTGAAGGAAGCCTGTATAAGATCATTCATGTCTCCTTGCAGGAAGCCTGTATAAGATAATTCATGTCTCCTTGTAGGAAGCCTGTATAAAATAATTCACGTCTCCTTGTAGGAAGCCTGTATAAGATCATTCATGTCCCCTTGAAGGAAGCCTGTATAAGATAATTCACGTCTCCTTGTAGGAAGTCTGTATAAAATAATTCACGTCTCCTAGTAGGAAGCCTGTATAAGATCATTCATGTCCACTTGTAGGAAGCCTGTATAAAATAATTCACGTCTCCTTGTAGGAAGTCTGTATAAAATAATTCACGTCTCCTAGTAGGAAGCCTGTATAAAATAATTCACGTCTCCTTGTAGGAAACCTGTATAAAATAATTTACGTCTCCTAGTAGGAAGCCTGTATAAAATAATTCACGTCTCCTAGTAGGAAGCCTGTATAAAATGATTCACGTCTCCTAGTAGGAAGCCTGTATAAGATCATTCATGTCCCCTTGTAGGAAGCCTGTATAAAATAATTCACGTCTCCTTGTAGGAAGCCTGTATAAGATCATTCGTGTCCCCTTGTAGGAAGCCTGTATAAGATCATTCACGTCTCCTTGTAGGAAGTCTGTATAAAATAATTCGCGTCTCCTTGTAGGAAGCCTGTATAAAATAATTCACGTCTCCTAGTAGGAAGCCTGTATAAGATCATTTATGTCCCCTTGTAGGAAGCCTGTATAAAATAATTCACGTCCCCTAGTAAGAAGGCTGTATAAGATCATTCATGTCCCCTTGTAGGAAGCCTGTATAAAATAATTCATGTCTCCTTGTAGGAAGCCTGTATAAAATAATTCATGTCCCCTTGAAGGAAGCCTGTATAAAATAATTCATGTCCCCTTGTAGGAAGCCTGTATAAAATCATTCATGTCTCCTTGTAGGAAGCCTGTATAAGATCATTCATGTCCCCTTGTATGAAGCCTGTATAAGATCATTCATGTCCCCTTGTATGAAGCCCGTATAAGATAATTCACGTCTCCTTGTAGGAAGGCTGTATAAAATAATTCACGCCTCCTTGTATGAACCATGTATAAGATCATTCATATCTCCTTGTAGGAAGCCTGTATATGATCATTCATGTCTCCTTGTAGGAAGCCTGTTTAAGATAATTCACGTCTCCTTGTAGGAAGCCTGTGTAAAATAATTCACGTCTATTTGCAGGAAGCCTGTATAAAATAATTCACGTCTCCTTGTAGGAAGCCTGTATAAGATCATTCACGTCTCCTTGTAGGAAGCCTGTATAAGATCATTCATGTCTCCTTGTAGGAAGTCTGTATAAAATAATTCACGTCTCCTTGTAGGAAGCCTGTATAAGATAATTCACGTCTCCTTGCAGGAAGCCTGTATAAGATCATTCATGTCCCCTTGAAGGAAGCTTGTATAAGATAATTCACGTCTCCTTGTAGGAAGTCTGTATAAAATAATTCACGTCTCCTAGTAGGAAGCCTGTATAAAATAATTCACGTCTCCTTGTAGGAAGCCTGTATAAGATCATTCATGTCCCCTTGTAGGAAGCCTGTATAAAATAATTCACGTCTTCTTGTAGGAAGCCTGTATAAGATCATTCATGTCCCCTTGTAGGAAGCCTGTATAATATCATTCACGTCTCCTTGTAGGAAGCCTGTATAAAATAATTCACGTCTCCTTGTAGGAAGCCTGTATAAAATAATTCATGTTTCCTTGTAGGAAGCCTGTATAAAATAATTCACGTCTCCGTGTAGGAAGCCTGTATAAAATAATTCATGTCCCCTTGTAGGAAGCCTGTATAAAATAATTCACGTCTCCTTGTAGGAAGCCTGTATAAGATCATTCATGTCTCCTTGCAGGAAGCCTGTATAAGATAATTCATGTCTCCTTGTAGGAAGCCTGTATAAGATAATTCATGTCTCCTTGTAGGAAGCCTGTATAAAATAATTCACGTCTCCTTGTAGGAAGCCTGTATAAGATCATTCATGTCCCCTTGAAGGAAGCCTGTATAAGATAATTCACGTCTCCTTGTAGGAAGTCTGTATAAAATAATTCACGTCTCCTAGTAGGAAGCCTGTATAAGATCATTCATGTCCCCTTGTAGGAAGCCTGTATAAAATAATTCACGTCTCCTTGTAGGAAGTCTGTATAAAATAATTCACGTCTCCTAGTAGGAAGCCTGTATAAAATAATTCACGTCTCCTTGTAGGAAGCCTGTATAAGATCATTCATGTCCCCTTGTAGGAAGCCTGTATAAAATAATTCATGTCTCCTTGTAGGAAGCCTGTATAAAATAATTCATGTCCCCTTGAAGGAAGCCTGTATAAAATAATTCATGTCCCCTTGTAGGAAGCCTGTATAAAATCATTCATGTCTCCTTGTAGGAAGCCTGTATAAGATCATTCATGTCCCTTTGTATGAAGCCTGTATAAGATCATTCATGTCCCCTTGTATGAAGCCTGTATAAGATCATTCATGTCCCCTTGTATGAAGCCCGTATAAGATAATTCACGTCTCCTTGTAGGAAGGCTGTATAAAATAATTCACGCCTCCTTGTATGAAACATGTATAAGATCATTCATGTCTCCTTGTAGGAATCCTGTATAAGATAATTCACGTCTCCTTGTAGGAAGCCTGTATAAGATCATTCATGTCTCCTTGTAGGAAGCCTGTATAAGATAATTCACGTCTCCTTGTAGGAAGCCTGTGTAAAATAATTCACGTCTATTTGCAGGAAGCCTGTATAAAATAATTCACGTCTCCTTGTAGGAAGCCTGTATAAGATCATTCACGTCTCCTTGTAGGAAGCCTGTATAATATCATTCATATCTCCTTGTAGGAAGCCTGTATAAAATAATTCACGTCTCCTTGCAGGAAGCCTGTATAAGATCATTCATGTCCCCTTGAAGGAAGCTTGTATAAGATAATTCACGTCTCCTTGTAGGAAGTCTGTATAAAATAATTCACGTCTCCTAGTAGGAAGCCTGTATAAAATAATTCATGTCCCCTTGTAGGAAGCCTGTATAAAACAATTCACGTCTTCTTGTAGGAAGCCTGTATAAGATCATTCATGTCCCCTTGTAGGAAGCCTGTATAAGATCATTCACGTCTCCTTGTAGGAAGCCTGTATAAAATAATTCGCGTCTCCCTGTAGGAAGCCTGTATAAGATCATTCATGTCCTTTTGTAGGAAGCCTGTATAAGATCATTCACGTCTCCTTGTAGGAAGCCTGTATAAAATAATTCACGTCTCCTTGTAGGAAGCCTGTATAAAATAATTCACGTCTCCTTGTAGGAAGCCTGTATAAAATAATTCACGTCTCCTTGTAGGAAGTCTGTATAAAATACTCGTAATTCACGTCTCCTAGTAGGAAGCCTGTATAAAATAATTCACGTCTCCTTGTAGGAAGCATGTATAAAATAATTCACGTCTCCTTGTAGGAAGCCTGTATAAGATCATTCACGTTTCCTTGTAGGAAGCCTATATAAAATAATTCACGTCTCCTAGTAGGAAGCCTGTATAAAATAATTCACGTCTCCTTGTAGGAAGCCTGTATAAGATCATCCACGTCTCCTTGTAGGAAGCCTGTATAAAATAATTCACGTCTCCTTGTAGGAAGCCTGTATAAAATCATTCACGTCTCCTTGTAGGAGGCCTGTATAAGATCATTCACGTCTCCTACTAGGAAGCCTGTATAAGATCATTCATGTCTCCTTCTAGGAAGCCTGTATAAAATAATTCACGTCTCCTTGTAGGAAGCCTGTATAAGATCATTCATGTCTCCTTGCAGGAAACCTGTATAAGATAATTCATGTCTCCTTGTGTGAAGCCTGTATAAAATAATTCACGTCTCCTTATAGGAATCCTGTATAAAATAATTCACGTCTCCTTGTAGGAAGTAGAGGTGGGCAAATCGACACACTAAGCTGTTTCGAGACAGTCGGCTCAGCGATTTAAGCTGTGTCGACACACTGTTTCGACACAACGGCACAGCGGCACTTTTGCCCGTATCGGGAGAAAGAAGTCTCTAATAGACAGTATACATTTCTATACATGAACTGTGTGAGACAATCTCCTTTTTTTTTTCCTTGCGCGCTACTGGCGTGTGTGAAAATCTATGGCATTTCGTGTGACCACAATTCAATATTTTTACACAAGTCTTCATTATGATGAAATAAAACGGAGATATGATGATAGCTGCAGTATATGTGAAAATAATAAAAAAAACAACAATAATAATAACAGTAATAATAACACATGATATCAAACTAGAGTAAGCTAGTTTTGGTAGACAATGATTCAAATCCACACCGAGTACACAGATATCAGCAGAGCTAATAAAGTGTCCATTACATTTATACGAACACACGGACACTTTCAACTTTAACATAGTGCCTAAAACATTGACAACTGCAGCACTGACACAATTTCCAGTGTCTATAACTTCTTAGCAAAAACAATATCACTTGTAAAATCAAGTCATCATAACACATCCCTGAAAAATATGACATGTTTGATATTCCAAACTAATGTTCCGAACGGTTAACTCAAATTTTACAAAGGCCCACGGAAGGTGAGACAGTGAGACAGTGTGTCTCTGCAAAACAGCGAGGCAGACAGGAACTGAAACTGTGTCGAAACAACAAGCAGGCTGTGTGTCGAACCTTTCGGACTCTATGCTGTTTCGAAGCATTGTTTCAACACATACACACAGTAGCCATCTCTAGTAGGAAGCCTGTATAAAATAATTCATGTCCCCTTGTAGGAAGCCTGTATAAAATAATTCATGTCCCCTTGTAGGAAGCCTGTATAAAATAATTGATGTCCCCTTGTAGGAAGCCTGTATAAGATCATTCATGTCTCCTTGTAGGAAGCCTGTATAAGATAATTCATGTCCCCTTGTAGGAAGCCTGTATAAGATCATTCATCCCCTTGTAGGAAGCCTGTATAAGATCATTCATGTCCCCTTGTAGGAAGCCTGTATAAGATCATTCATGTCCCCTTGTAGGAAGCCTGTATAAGATAATTCACGTCTCCTTGCAGGAAGCCTGTATAAGATCATTCATATCCCCTTGCAGGAAGCCTGTATAAGATCATTCATGTCCCCTTGCAGGAAGCCTGTATAAGATAATTCACGTCTCCTTGCAGGAAGCCTGTATAAGATCATTCATATCCCCTTGCAGGAAGCCTGTATAAGATCATTCATGTCCCCTTGTAGGAAGCCTGTATAAGATAATTCACGTCTCCTTGCAGGAAGCCTGTATAAGATCATTCATATCCCCTTGCAGGAAGCCTGTATAAGATCATTCATGTCCCCTTGTAGGAAGCCTAATAAGATAATTCACGTCTCCTTGCAGGAAGCCTGTATAAGATCATTCATATCCCCTTGCAGGAAGCCTGTATAAGATCATTCATATCCCCTTGCAGGAAGCCTGTATAAGATCATTCATGTCCCCTTGTAGGAAGCCTGTATAAGATCATTCATGTCTCCTTGTATGAAGCCTGTATAAAATAATTCATGTCCCCTTGTAGGAAGCCCACACGAAACTATAACCTCTTGCTTTACCTTACTACTTAGTCGGTCCTCTTCTACTCTGGAGTGTAGAGATTTGCCAGAGAGAGAGAGAGAGAGAGAGAGAGAGAGAGAGAGCGCCGTGCTATCCTATCGGCTGTCTTCCTCCTTGCCTGGTTCAATTATAGTCCTCGGTCCAGAGATTGTCTAATGTTATCCTTCCAGCAAATTCTGGGTCGTCCTGGGGGTCTAGGTCGTCATGGAGGTCTGGATCCCTGGCTGTTAGTTTCCCATATTTATCGTGGTAGCCGATCTTCTCCCATTCTGCAGACATGGCCAAACCATCGTAGTTGGGACTGTTCTACTTGGGTCTACAGGAGCTGGGTTTTGAGATCATGACGCATTGTCTGGTTGCGGACCATATCTCTTCGTGTTACTTCAACTACCTTCCTCAGATACCTCATTTCCGAGGTTTGGAACTGGCTTTTATGGGTTGTAGTAGTCATTGCCCACGACTCGCTTCCTAAGACTGGAACATAGGCGAAGCATTATACAGCCATCTTCGTCTTCTTCAATTTCTCTTCTGCCGAGGAACACGTGCTCTTGCAGCGGTCGTTTCTGTGGCAGATTACTTGACATGTTGAGGTTGCCAGCCTCATGCATAAACCTATATTTAGTCGCATCTAACGACATAACTGATGGAACCAGTAGTCATGTATTTTGTCTTGTCTCATCAGAGACCCACATGAACTCTACTTGGCTCAAGAGACCCGTTATGTGTTATACGTGTCATGCATTTCGATGGGCATACATAGCATTCCGCACGGTACACAAGTGCATATAGGGCACAACTCTCATATATTCTTAGTTTAGCGTTTATCTTCTTGGTGCCACTCACAAAGTCTGCTCCAGCATATCTGTGGCCAATGTTCAAATACAACGAAAGACGCAGTCAACGCTTTAACAAATTGCACGTACCCAAGCCTAGGCTTGACTTATTCAAGAAAAGCTTAGCTAACTCTGCTGCTCATCTTTGGATTGTCTTCCATATAACCTAAGAAACAATCTCAGTCCCTTGTTATACAATCGTAGACTTTTCGAATATTTTATGAGTTCTGATTACATGCGCCCCCCCCCCCCCCCTCCCAGTCGGATTATCCTTTCTTATAATGTCCTCTAGGTTCTAATGACGATGTTTGTACTTTTCAACATATTTTATGTCATGCTTGTATAAGTAGTTAATGTTAATATGAGTGTGCTATTTTATTTTGCTTTACAACGCTTAATTCCTTGAAATTGATGTGTAAAATGTGTGTGAGAATAAATGAATTCAGTATGAAAGGTAAGAGAAAGGAAGGGAAGAATGTCAGACGGGCCTGCGTGTCCAATTCTCAACCCTTTGAAAATAATGTTCGTTCGTACCCAGTTGTATCACATCCCCGGGTTTGCACCTTGTTTCATCAGTTTCTTTAATTACCCGTATACAGGGTCAATGAAATGTCACTCCATGTAAAAAAAAAAAAAAAAAAAAAATTATAATCCTAACATTTATCTATTGGATATTAAAAAAAATGGTACTCCCAAAGACGCAGCAACAGAGAATGCACTAAGCGACCCA